>JBDJHY010163271.1:0-12543 GCA_039654485.1 Withania somnifera | reverse complement strand
CAATTTGTGAAAACATAATTACCAAATCTTTCCCTAAAGATAAAAATCTTCCAAGAGATGTTGGAGAGGGTTTTAGAACTCAAAGTTAGAAAATACCTTCAAAGACTTATTGTTATGACCCAATTTCTCAGGTCATGAGGGCACCTACATCCCACCATAGGAGAACCACCCGAACAACAAGTACAATATGAATAATAAACTAAGTGTGGAAGATAAGAGACAATAAGGGACATTGATAAGCAGAAGTCTATAGGTACGTCAAATAAAATCCCTAAACCTGATATCCAATTACATAAGAAACTAAAATACTAGTACAAATTTGAAATGAAATACAATATTTGTCTCGGCACAATAATAGGAAATATATAATAAGAAAGATAAAAGATCAACTCTGGATTCCAGGAGCAGTCGTCTACCTCATTAATGGAAATAAGGATCGATCAGGAATCATCCACTCATACTAGGATCTGCACCAAAAAAATACAAAAAGTAGTACAACTACCAAAATCAATGGGTACCGAGTCAGATATACCGTCTGGGAATATAAGAAATAAAGTCAATAAATAAACATATAAAGAATACAAGTCACAGTTATTAAAAAATAGAGCATGTATAAGGCTAACTAACAGGATAAGGAAGATAAATACCATAAGTGCCTAGCCATCATCCAGGAAGGTTTAGGTAAAACAAGAAGGAAACATACATAAATCCATGCTCAACTATCGAGAAATAACTAAGTATAAGATATAGAGGTATATCGGTAACCTCAAATAAAAGAAAGGGAAGAAAAACTGACAACAGTTATATTAGTAAGGGAAATCAGGATAACGAAACCAATGAGTATACTTTTATCTCATAACCATAAAGTATAACAATGATAGGTAAAAAAAAAATCTCCAAGGCACCCCATAAAATTGAGAAATACAAACAAGTAAAGCTCACCCGCTGACATCCTATACTACCAGAAGGTACACACAAGGAAGACAAGTGTCGAAAGTAACACAGACATGAATGCACATGGTAGATGTGAAGCATAAATGTGTATGCTCCCCTCAGGTACTCATCAGCCTAGAAAAATAAAATACCCATAGAAGGATTCCCCATATACCTATAATCATACCACATACCCCTACCTTAGTCATAAACAAGTCAGTGACATGCCTCCCACATACCATATCAATAATCATCTGAATAATTACTACCATTTTATGATATTAGTGTATACATAAATGCAGGGCTTTCTCCAGGTATAAATAAATATGATCTCAATAGGTGTTTGGCCTTCACCAAGTCTGGAGTTGGGATAAGTCATCAAGGTAGGCGTTCGTTCTTCACTGAGGCCAAATCAAAATATGAAATCGATGGGATTCCCTTAGTCTAAATCAACATGGATAATTAATTTATAGAATTCGACCTTCACCGTGTCTAGTAATATCTCAAAAATAGTGGTTATGCTGCAATTTATTTCTTTTATCACCAAAAACTAGTAAAAATATCAAAACTACTAATTTTAATCATAATACCGAAAATGGGTCGTTGAGGCCATGCAAGGTTTCAAAATCAATGATGTCGAGATCTTCACCATAAAATAGTAGAAATAATGCAATAAAACTAGTTTTCATGATGATATGCCAAACCATAAACAATATCACAGGCAAGGCCTAAGACCTTGAACATGCTCAATATCTACAAGCATAACCAGCTAAGTTAATGTCCAGGAATCACGAAAATTCCCAGTTACCCACCATCTATATTTAAGAGTCTATCAAGATCACTCAGGGTCAAAGGATGACTAATATGGCAATTACAACATCAATACGTAGCCAAAAACGAGGACTAGAAGAGTGGACATGGTCAGAGTGCCAACCTAGAAGTCCTAACTCAAGGATATTATTTATCACAATCATTAACCATATAAGGCCAATCTAAGATCGTAAGCATAGCCTACCTGTTCTTCGACAAAGTGCTCACATTACAACGTAGAAGATACCAGACTGCGCCATATCACCAAAAAGTGCAGAATCAAACTCCAATGATCACACAACTATAAAAAACATAATCTATAAGTTAATACGATTCAAACAATACCCATAAAGATATAAAATATAGTCGGGCTCAAAATATGGGTTAAAATGGGCCTATGGACCGCAAATTCAAAAGCCTGAATAAAGGGTATCAAAATGATCCACACGACATGAGGAACACATTCCTGAAGTTTGAAGCTAAGATGAGCAAGAAAAGCACTTGAAATAATCAAATAAAGGAAAGAAATACAATTGATGAAATTGGGTATTTTTGGGTGAATTTAGAAAAAATAAAAAGTAGAAGCTTACCAATAATTGATGGAATATCGATGAAATTAGGTTTTCTATATCACCTACAAGCTCATGCAAGGATCAAAGTGTTTCAATGGAGATTGTAGAGCTTTTCAAGTGAAGAGGATGAAAGATGAAAGAAAATTAGTTTTTGAACATTAAATACGATCATGTAAAAAGGTAGTGTGAATGCGATCAAGCGCCCTCCTAGACCACCGCGAATGCGGTGTTGCGGGTGCAAACACAAAGAGGAAAATATGAGGGCCATTTTGTTTTAGGATCTATGGATGCGGTGGGATGGATGTGCATGTGAGACGGTGAACGTTGTCAACACTCGAGAACGCGAAGGGACCTAGGCCTGCACTAGAAAAATAGCAAAAACAACAACTTTGAGAGAATCTCGAGTGACGCTGGAATGCATTATGAACTTGAAAGAAACAAATGAAATATGCTAACTTCTTGGAAATGATATTACGAAATCAACAGCATAAACAACATTTTGGTCTGAGGTCGTTTTGATAAAATATTGACAAAAGTCAACTCTATGCCAAAATAACCAACTTTCCAACCAAGTACTCGAAATAAGTTCGATTGGTCCGTAACGCAAATGAGTAGCACACCTAATCTAAACTCAACATTTTAGAGTTGATGGCGTAGTCATATTTTCAATCTAAGGCTCCGATCATAAATTGACCATCCAATCTCTAAAAAGGCAACTTAAGGTACAGGAAAGCACAAAATTGAACAAACTCAAAACCAAGGCTTGAAAACTCAAACCAACAACCCATATAGACTAAACTGCACATTCCTGATTTAATAGAACTATGAGAGTTCAATTTTAAGATTGTTTACTAAAAATGTTGGCTAAAGTCAATGATTTCAATACTAAAGGCTCTAAAATAGGGAAACGAATGTAAGGACCAAAAGAATGACCCATGAACTGAAATACTAGTTCTGATAAGTCATGAATAGCTTAATGCCGCTACAGGAAAGCTCTAAAATGCAAGAAAAACCAAAATTGTAAAAAAGACCAAAAGGGTCATTACAACATCCACTACTAAAAGGACTTAAACCCTGAAAGTCAGAACAAGGAAATACCTGAAGGCTAGAAAAGATGCGGATACTTAGACCTCAGGATGATTTTTCCATTGCACTTTAACCATCAGAATCTCATAAGATCTCAACTTTCTCACCTCTCTATCCAATCCTAACAATGGGTCCTCAACAACTAAAAGACAATCATCAACTTGGATTGAATCATACATAAGCATACTGTCTCAATATCAAAACATAAAGCACTGAGTGTACAACTGGAAACATAGGAGGGAAGGCTAGATTATAAACAACACTACCAATCCGATCAAGAATCTCAAATGGGCCAATATACTAGGGACTAAGCTTGCCTCCTCTACCCAACCTCATCACACCCTTCATGGGTGATACAGGCAAGAAAACTTTATCACACACATTGAACTCCAAGGTGTGTTGAATTCATCCTAAATAAGTTCTCTTACTACTCTGGGCAGCCCGAAGATTGTCCTGAATCAATTGAACTGTATCCAAGGTATCCTAAAGTTGGTATGTACTCTACAATATAGACTCAAACCCATCAAACCAACCAATAGGAAAATGGCATCGCCTACCATACACAACCTCAAACGAATCCATCTAAATACTAGAATGGTAGATGTTGTTATAAGAAAACTCTGCGAAAGCTAGAAGTTGATCCCAAGAACCACCTAAATTAAGAACACACACCCTAAAATTATCCTCTAGGACCGAATAGTCTACTCAGATTGACCATTTATCTGCGGATGAAATTTTTTGCTAAAAAAGACTTCCGTATCCATATTATTTTGAACCGCTCTCCAAAACTAAGAAGTAAAATGAGTACTGTGACCAGATATTATGGAAATGTTATGCCACGATCTCTAACTACATGCTGAAGATAAAGGGAGGCTAACTTCTCCGCACTATAATTTGTATGAACCGAAATAAAGTGCGTAGACATAGTTATCCTGTCAATAATGACCCAAATTGAATAGTGCCTGCTAATAGTTAGAGGCAAGCCTAAAATGAATTCAATGGTAATATAATCCCACTTTCACTCAGGAATAGGAAGACTCTTAATAAATCCATCTGGCCTCTGGTGCTCAAAATTGACCTGCTGACAGTTTAAGCACCTAGAAACAAACTCAATGGTACACCAATAATTCTGCCTTAAATCTCTATACATTTTAGTCGCACCAAGATGGATGCAATGATGGGAATTGTGGCATCACTAAGAATCAACTAAATCAAATCAACAACTCTGGGCACACAAATCCGACCCTTGTATCTCAAACTACCATTTGAACCTAAATAAGCCTTATGAGGCTCACCATGCAACAACCAATCATGAACTTCTCAATAAATAGGGGATAATATCCATCAATTCCATCAAAGATACGCGCCTCGATAGGAGTAGTCAGTCTAGTCCAATACTATGTCTTAAACATTGTCTTTGGGAAACCCTCAGTCCGAATCCCCAATTGATGGTAACTCGACCTCCAATCAATCTTAGAGAAAATGGCTGACCCTTGAAGCTAGTCAAATAATTCATCAATACGAGGCATAGGATACTTATTCTTCACATTAACACCATTAAGCTGCTTGTAGTCAATACACATGCACATAGGGCCATATTTTTTCTTCAGAAACAGAATAGGAGCACCCTAGTGTGAAACACTATGCCGGATAAATCCTTTATCTAGAAAATCCAAACGCTGAGTCTTGAGATCTTTCAACATAGCAAGTGTCATATGATAGGGAGCAACATAAATGGGTGACAGACTCTAACTTAATGCCAAAACTAATGTATCGCTCAGGTGGTAGGCCAGGGAGGTCAGTCAAAAAATATCAAGATACTTATTGACAACAGGTATTGAATCAAATGTTGGAGACTCAACGCTAACATCTCTAACATATGCAATGTATGCCAAAAAAAACTGAATGTAGGATATAATCCCTATCAGTGGCGGGACAAACTGAACCCTGCCATATGACTGGGGGTATACCAATCATAGCTAACATTATAGTCTTGTCATAATGATATGTGACTGCTCTATAAGGGGGATGACTAGTCCATGCCCAGTATCACATTAAAATCAATCATATCCAGCAATATCAAATCAACCCATGTCTCAACATCCCCAATGGACATAGAACATGATCTTAACATATGATCCACTACTAAAGAATCGCCTATTGGGATGAATACAGATAACTGCATGGTACATGTCTTACTAAAAATACTCAAATATGGAGCATAATAATATGACACATAGTAGCAAGTAGATTCAGGATCAAACAAAGACACATATAGCTGATAACATACAAATATATTACCTGTAACAACAACATAATAAGCCTCTTCCTCAATTTTACCTATCACTACATAAAAATGACAGAAAACACAACCAAGACAACTTCCCTTACCACACTGAGGAGCACCATGGCCTAGGGAACCACCAACCTCCCCTAATGTGGCATAACCATAATTGTTTGAGCTGGAATAAGAGCTAGGGGTTGAACTACTAGCTGAACAATAACTTCCTAGGGACAATCTCTGGACAAATGGGCAATACCACCACAAGTATAACATGTCCCTGCTTGCCTAAAATAGCGAGAGGAATCTAAAGAACAATGATGTCCAGCTCAACTGATAAACCCTGTTGCTACTAGCTTGAAGGCTGGCTATTATAACTATCAAAATACATTACTAGAAGCCTGAACAGAGGACTGAACATGATGAGTGGGATGTACCTTCTACTATGGAAGATGAGGGTTCCTACCCATGAACCACACCTCTATATCTATATCTACACCCCTGGAAGTGACTTGACGACGGGGCCTCTTATCCTTTTAAGATCCCTCTCTAGGACCAAGGCCTCCATTGTATGGGAAAGATTGAGAATAAACTAAAAAGATGCTCCAGTAGTAACTAAAACTTCCACAATCTTATGGATCTTTAAATATAACTCGCAGACAAAATGGTGGGATTTATCTGCCTCAGTGGAGATATAGTTGTCCCTATAGGAAAAAAGTTTATGAAACTCTTCCTCGTACTCATTAATATATACAGATCTCTGCCCAACTATCAAAAAATTCTCTCTCCTACAGTCCTTCTCAGTAATAGGAATGTACATCTCTAGAAAAGAGTCCCTAACAATGTCTAAGTAATAGGAGGAAAGTCAACAGATCTAGTGGAACAATAAGATCTCTACCAATCCTTTGTGAGACCTCTCATCTGATAAACCCTGAAGTTGACACCATGAGAATCTATCAAGTTAAAACTATGCAATCCATCCTAGCATTTTCCAATCAAAATCCCTCGGATCCTCACCGTGCAACCCAGAGAATCTAGTGGTACTAAACCTTAAAAAGGTTCTCATGCCCACTTATCTGAGTAAACATAGGCGGGTGAGATGGAATAGGTGCGATCACTGATGGAGCAGGAACTGCTAGTGCTGAAGAAGGAATGACCGATGCTAGAGGAACCTGTACTGGATAAGATGAGGCTAATGGAGGAACACCTAATCCATAAATATTAGGCACTGGTGGCACCCCTAGACCATGAGTAGTCTGTGTTGTCAATGTAACTAGATTGAAAGGAGTTGGGGATGAAGTATGAACCCCGATAGTTAGCTGACCTGACATATCCAATAAATGTATAAAAAACTTTCTCATCTTCCGTCTCAAAGATGGAACTGATATAAGCTTACGGGAGAATGAAATAGATCCATGTACCTTTGGTGGCACCTAAACCGGTACAGGCTCAGTCTCAATCCCTACAGTTCTTATAGGTGCAACAACTCTAGTTGGAGTATTAATACTAACACGCACTCAACCTTAGCCCTTTTGACTCTTGGACGGTGTTCTCACTAGTAGTGCAGTGCATCATCCCCTTCTTCTACCGATGATCGTGTACATGCCATCTGTGGAAGAATGAAAGAAAATAAATGAGATTTTCCCAAAACCACTACGATACATGGTTGACATAGAAGTGAAAAAAAGAGTATTTCCTAGAGATGCCCTTGTATCCTATTGAAGTTAACACATGGATGTCTCCGCATCCGATACATAAGACTTTACTAGAAATTGGCTCATGTACTGAGGATATCAACAAACCTAGTGCTCTAATACCAATTTGTCATTATTTAATTTCTCTATTCAAAAGGGAACTTACATCCTACCATAGGAGAACCACCCAAACAACAAGTATAGAAAGAATAATAAACTACGTGCGGAACATAAGAGATAACAAGGGACGAGATAAGTAGAAGTCTATAAAAAAGACAAATAAAACCCCAAACCCTGATATCCAAGTATAGGATCCACTAAAATATGAGTACAAGTCTGAAATGGAAATACAATATCTATCTCGACACAATAACAGGAAGTATATGATAAGAAAGATAAAAAATCAGCTTCAGACACCAGGAGAAGTCTTTTACCTCAGCAACAGAAATAAGGCTCGATCAGGAATCACTGATGTCCACTCGTACTAGGATCTATACCAAAAAAGATGTAGAAGTGTGGTATGAGTACCAAAAATAATGGGTACCTAGTAGGCTATAACGAATGGGAATATATAAGAAATACAGTCAATAAATAAACAAATAAAGAATACATGTCACAAAGATCAACAAATAGAGCATGGAGTAAGGGTAGCAAACAGGATAAGATAGACAAATATCCCAAGTGTATAGCCATTAACAAGGAAGGTTTGGATAAAAAAAGAAGGAAATATACCTGAATAAATGCTCAACTATCAAGAAACAACAAAATAGAAGATATGGAGGTATATTGGTAACCTCAAATAAAAAAAGGGAAGAATAACAAACAACAGATATGTCGTTAAGGGTAATCAAGGGAACCAACGAGTATTCTTCTATCTCATAACCATAAAGTATAATAATAAAAAGTAAAGAACTAATCTCCTAGGCACCCCATAATACCGAGAGATACAATAATGCAGCTTACCTACTGGCATAACATACTACCAAAAGGTACAAACAAGGAAGAAGAGTGCAGAAAGTAACACAGACATGAATGTAAATGGTAGATATAAAGTATAACTATGTATTCTCCCCTCCGGTACTCATTGTTTCTTTAAGAGGAATACCCATAGAAGGACTTCCCCTAATACCTATAATCATACCGTATACCCCTCCCTCGATCATAAGCAAGTTAGAGTCGGGTTGGACCCTTCCATGGAGGGCCTCTCCATATACCATATCAATTATAATCTGAATCTGAACTGCCATATCATGATATCACTGCATGCGCTATTACAGAGAGTTCCCTGGGTCTAAATTAATATAATCCCAATAAATGCTTAGCTTTCACCAAGTCTGGAGCTGGCATAAGTCATCGAGGTATGTCGCTTGGGCTTTACTGAGGACAAATCAGCATACGAAATCAATAGGATTCCCCAATTCTAAATCACCATGGATCAATGTCTAGCATTCGACCTTCACCAAGTCTAGTAATATCTCAAAAATAGTGATGATTCTGCAATTCATTTATTTTATCATCAAAAACTAGTAAAACATCTAAAACTGCTCATTTTAATCTCATAATACCAAAACTGGCCTTTAAGGCCATGCAAGATTTCAAAATTAGTGATGTCGAGCTCTTTGACATAAAAAAATGGAAACTATTTTGATGCAATAAAACCAATTTTCATGATAATATGCTCAACCACAAAAAATATCACAAGAAACCCTACATCCCTACACAGGCTCAAATCTATAACAAGCATAACTAGCCAAGTCAATGTCCAGGACTCACAGACATTCCTAGTTACCCACCATCTATGTTAAGTCTATCAGGACCACTCAAGGTTTAGTGTAACTAACATTGAAATTAAAACATCAATATGTAGCCAAAAGGCAGACTAAAAGAGCGGACAGGGTCACAGGTATAACCCTAGAAGTCCCAAGATAGTAAGCATATCCTACCTGTCCTCATACAAAGTGCTCGTGACTAGAGCATTGAAGATGTATGGACTGCTCAAAATTACCAAAAGGTGCACAACCAAACATCGATGATCACACAACTATAAAAACATAATCTACACATTAATACAATTCAAAAGATACCTATAAAGCTAACAAAATAGATGGGATAAAAATGGGCCTACGGGCTCACGAATCAAAAGTTGCAAACAAAGGGTATGAAAACATTCCTCACGATGTAAGGAACACATACCCAAATCTTTAAGCTAAGATAAGAATGAAAGGGCTTGAAACTATTAAATAAAGTGAAGAAATACACTTGATGAAATTGGGAAATTTTTTGGTGAATTTTAAAGAAATAAAAGTGGAAACTTACCAATAATTGATGAGATATCGAAGAAATCAATTTTCCCACATCACCGATGAGCTTATGCAAGGATCCAAGTGTTCTAATGAAGGCACTAGATCATTACAAGTGAAGAGGATGACGAAAGATAAAGGAAAATTGGGTTTTGAACTTTAAATACTACCAAGTAAAAGGTAGTGAGAACGCAGTCAAACACCCACCTGGACCACCGTGAATACTGTGCTCCAGGCGTGAACGCGAAGAGGAAAAGAGGAGGGATGGTTTGATTCAGGCTCCATGAATACAGTGGAGCATTTGTGTATGCAAGACTGCGACCGTGGTCCATCCTCGCGAATGCGAAGGGACCTAGGCCTGCACTACAAAAACAGCAGAAACAACAACATTGAGAAAATCACGAACGTTGCTCGGAATTCATTAGGAACCTAATGGATACAAACCAAATATGGTACATGTATAGGAATGACATTTCATATCAATGGGGCTGACGAAATTCTGATTTGAGATTGTTTTGATAAAATGTTGACAAAGTCAACTCTATACCAAAATAACCAACTTTCCAACCAAGTACTTAAAAAGATCCCAGTTGGTCCAGAACCCAAACGAACAACTCATATAGACATTCCAGAGCTGATGGTGCAGTCGGATTCCCAATCCGAGGCTCCGATCACAAAATGACCATCCAAGCTCAACAATGGCATCTTAAGGCATACAAATGCTCAAAATCGGACAAACTCAAAACCAAGGCTTCCAAACTCAAACTAATAGTCCATCTAGACTAAAATACACATTTTGAAACTAACAAAACTGTCAAAGTTCATTTCTAAGATTGGTTACACAGAATGTTGTTTAAAGTCAATAATTTAATAATAAAGGCTTTAAAAATGGAAAGGATGTAACGACCAAACGAATGACATAAGAATCAAACTATCAGTTTTGATAAGCCATAAATGACTTAGGGTCCCTATAAAAAAGCTCTAGAATGCAAGAAAATATAAAACTGCAAAAATGACCAGAAAGGTCATTACACTTATATATGGGTTTAAAACCAAGTAAGAATACTAGATTTCCTTTTATTAAAACATGGAAAAAATTCCCAGATGCATAAGTATGGAGGGTCATACGGACCATATGCCCTTAAAATGGCCCGCACAAATGCACCCCTAACTTGTATAAGTTCATACAATCTGTATGAAAACATTCCTAGCTTGGATGTTAGCCATACAGTCGGTATGCAATCCATATGGCTCATATGACCACTAAACAACTACTTTTAATTAAGGCTCTATTTTTCGAATGGACCTTCGAGATTTATTTGAAACCATATCTACACAAACCATACATGAACTTTGAATTTAAAAAATATTTTAGACCCAATGGAATTATATAAATAGAAATTTAAGATCTTCTCAATCAAATATTTTTCATAGTCAATAAAAAATAAAATTTACTCTAAATTATCAATATGCACTTAGAACCTCCGAAAAACTATTCAAATCTTATTCTAGGACAAAAATGACATTCTGAATAAAAATGAATTGATGAAATTTGAATATAATTTTTCAATTATCAAATGTCGACCGAAATCAAACTTTAGCTTAAAATTCAACTTTATCTCATCAAATGGGCTAAAGTCACCACGAAAATCCTAAAACTAAAATATAAGTTCCTCTTAGACCAAATTACACATTTTGTCGACCGAAATCAAACTTTAGCTTAAAACTCAACTCTATCTCATCAAAAGAGCTAAAATCATCGCGAAAAAGCCTAAAACTAAAAATAAGTTCCTCTTATACCAAATTACACATTTTAGAGCTGATTAAATTTATGGAATTCCATTACAAGACTCAAGACTCTAAATATTGACTAAATTCAACTATTTCAACTTAAAGACTTTGAAAATTGAGAATTTCTCAAATCTTAAAACTTTTCACTCTGAATTCAAAACCAATAACATAAACTGATAAAATATGGCTTGAGAAAAATGATAATTTACAAAATACCAAAAATGACCTTTAGGATTTTTGCACGTGAGGCTTTAGTATGGTCCATATGGTTTTCCGTTAAAAAAATGGCAGAGACAACTTGAAAACTATTTCAAAAACGTGATCAAACTTTCTAAGAAAATTCAATAAAAAAACAAACAGGAGTCACCTCTTAATTTTATTTGAAAAGGAAATGAAGAAATACATTAATATTTCTAGTCTCAAAATAGGAAGACTTTGAAAATATGGAAATACGGGTAAGAGATTCCTATTAAAACTCTTCAAAGGTAGTTAAGGCACCAAGAATTTCTTATAACTTGTGGTTTTTCATTCATTTCAAAAATAATTTATTTGACTAACTTTGAAACAAAAGGTATGTTAAAAACCTTTGCAAAATAGACAAACTCTGTCAAAGTATTTTTCAAAGAGAGTTGGCTTTTCAAAATTACTTGTAAAGAGAACAATGGGAAAGATGAGTATTTTAGGAATTTCGTACTAAGTTTGAAAATAATTTTGTGCTATTCCAAATAACAAATAAGCAAATCAAGTGATCAAGACAATAGCCAAAAGAGAGAAAAAGTAGTGGTTAGGATTTTGGCACAAACTTAAACTAAGTGGGACCTTTTTGTATGCATGAGAAAGAACCAAACCTCGCGTTAACGTTATTAGGCTTTAGGAACATTTTTGTCTTCCACATGTCCTGACTCTAACAATATCGGGCCTTATGACCTATTATATTAATAAAACATAAAATGATTTTTTAAAACTCTTGAAATATCTAACTATGATCTATGGGCAAGATGTTCATTAGTTAAACATTTTCTTTCCCCATAGTTGGTCTATTATCACTATATTGATATAAGTATAGTTCATCAATA
>JBDJHY010163260.1:0-12543 GCA_039654485.1 Withania somnifera | reverse complement strand
ACCAAACGTTTTGGTCACTAATTTTGACCTTTTAGTGACCACATTATTAAATTGGTCACTAAGTACCTTTAGTGACCAACTAGTGACCAACTTTTTTTGGTCACTAAAGCCAATATTGACCAAAATTTGACTTTTAGTATCAGAATTGTTTGTCACTAAAGGCTATTTTCCTTATAGTGTGTGTACAATTGAGAAAATTATGAGGTTGATTACACTAACCGCTAACCCTTTTTTTACCTTGTTGAGTGTCTATTATCAATAGGTACACATGGCAATGGAAGGAGATGGAAGAAGTCTTCCAATGTAAGGGCTACTTTGGATAGTGTATTAGAGGCAATCACAAGCCTATCCTAAAGGATAAGTTTGGTTTAAAATTGTTTCACAAATGTGGAGAGTGGTTCTAGATAATCAAGGTCTACTCCTCAAGGCCATAGAGAAATGAGTAATGTTGGGTTTGTTCACCATGGCTCATCTAAAATGGTAACCCTCGAAACTTATAACCTCTTATTTAAGCCTTCTATTCAAAGAACCACTCCACCATATTCATGTATCTAATAATGAAGTTCCATCCAAAAAATGTTATCCAAAACCAATAAGAAATTCACAAACTATAACCCTACTATCAAGATAAAAACTCAGCCAATAAAAAATAAACACCTAAGAGTCTTTGATCTGCACGATAATCAATGCGAGTATGGTAATTACTATGGTAAGAAAGTTGAATTTGAAAGGATGCAAAGAGTTTTTTAATTAGGGAGGTGGTAGAGGTTCTTGGATACATATGGAAATTCAAGGAGGAAAACATAGAGGTCATTGAATCCGGGTAATTCAAGAGAATCCTTATGTAGATGAGGAATATATTCATCAAGTAAACTATGGAGGTTGTGATCACACGATCAACTCTATAAAAGTCACTCTCCCTAGTTTCCAAGCAGAAAGTGACACAGATAAATCACTACAATGGGAGACTTAATGTGAATGAATCATACAAACTAATGAGTTGAATAAAGTGATGAAGTACACCTATGCAATAGAACAATTTGAGGGATTTTTTGAAAGTTTTTGGGATTACATGGTGAGATAAAATAGGAACATAAGAGTTGATGATATTCCTACTTGGACCTTCTTGAAAAAATGATGAGAAGAAAGTATCTCACCAGGAGGTAACAGAAAGAACAAACAAAAATATTTATGTGTTGAAACAAGGGTCCATTAGTGATGAGGAATATTACGATGAGTTCCAAACCATTAAGATTAGGGATGAATTTATTGATGAAGATGCCAATGTCATTATTTATAGGTATGGGTTGTAATGAAATTAAGTCTAGAATGAGACTCCACAAATAACCAACCGTAGATGAAATGATAGAAATGACTATTAAAGTTGAAAGAGGCTGTAATGAAGAGAGTAAGCCTAGTAAATAGGTATGCTAGTTTATGGAGAAAAGTTAAGTATGTAGTTCAACCTACCCCTATTATGCCTATAAATGAGATTTGATTGCTATTTCCAATAAGCCTAATAAGAATACTATCCAAAAAGAAGGTGGTAAGAGGAACATACAATGCTTCCAGTTCCAAGGATGGG
This sequence comes from Withania somnifera, assembly GCA_039654485.1. Classification (NCBI taxonomy): domain Eukaryota; kingdom Viridiplantae; phylum Streptophyta; class Magnoliopsida; order Solanales; family Solanaceae; genus Withania; species Withania somnifera. The sequence continues at coordinate 10,958 of JBDJHY010163260.1, read as the reverse complement.
GGCATGTATTAAGTGAGTTCCCCAACTGAAAGGCCTTTTATGATTCAAGAGGGGATGTCTTTCCCCATTGAAGATAAAAAAGACGAGGGTCATGTCCAATAAGATTATGAGGGTTTTGGGAGAGAAGATAAGTTTGATGCCGATGGGTTAGAAGAACTAGAAGATGTATCTATTACATGTGGTGTTATAAGGAGAGATATGATCAACCATATCATGGGACACTATAGTTAAAGGGAGAACCTATTCCATGAAAAATGCATCATCAAAGATAATATGTAAATTATGATCATATATTGAGGGGGAAGTAAGGGTACGCAAATAAGTCTTGATTAAGTTTAAGATTTATGATTACCATGTGAGCTATTGTATGATGAGGGCCCTATGCATGCCTTCCATCTATTACTTGGTATACCTTGGAAATACAATCGAGATACGAGGAATGAGGAAAGAACTAACAAGTAATCCATGCTGTTGCAAAATCAGAGGTACATACTCAAGACCATGACCCCTTCACAAGTGGGAGAGATCTACAAAAAGATGCATACTTGAACTGAAAAGAATCTAGGCAAATGAAAGGAACGTGATATTCCCATTGAAAAAAAGTTGAAAGTTGAGTGGTTGACATTGAAAAAAAAGCTTGGACAAGGACCTTCCATCCCAAGGTATAAATTCATTCCCTCTCACATTCCTACATCATTGTGAATTTGATTGTATGTTTTACCTAAGTGATGAAAATGTATTTCCATTCCTCTGTTTACTTATATATAGTATGCTAAAATTGAAAACTCTCCATTATGAAAATTTCTTGAGTGGATAAGGTAGTATTTTCATGAGAAGAAAATTATTGACTTTGTGCCCCTAAATTATGATTTATGCATTTGATGTTAATCTTACTTTTTGAAATAAATTTAATAAGTTCAATGACAATGTTGATTTCTTATATTATCTTTTTTCCTATGTTGATATTCATTTTGGTGTTGAATAAACAACTTGTGTGTGGGGTGACCAAGTCCTTTGTACTCCTTATCTTGATTCATTTGATTGATTAAAGGGAAAGCTTTGTTTATGTTTTGAGAACGCCAATTTTTTGAATGATATTCGGTTCACTAACCCATGTGCTAATCCTCAAACTTTAAGGAAAATTTTTGGTTTTGTTTTACCTATGTTTTTGATAGATTAGGATTCGAGGATGAATCCTTTCAAAGATAGGGAGAATGATATGAAACAACCCGAGGCTATACTTTACAAATAAATGCATGGAAGCATTATTCAAGAGATGCAAGCTATGAATGCTTTGAGGATAAATTTCACAACCTTAAAGAACCTATTTTGTGCTCCTAGAGATCAATATCATTTTTGGATAGTCGCATGGGAAAAGAGGAAGGCTCGGGAGCAAAGAAGGACTGCTGAACTACTGGACAACCCATCTAGTGATAGAATGGCCATCCACACTTTTGTCCAACATTGGATGAATCTTCCAACATGAAAACCAATGATTGAAAGGTTGTCCAACTCACTGGAAGAATTATCTATCCTGTTTTCCCTAAGGTTTTGAAATGTTTTGGGGAAAGGGACTTTTCATTATGGGGTATTTTAGTTATGTATTACTACTTTGGGGCTATAATCTATTTATTTAAGGCCTTAGTTTATATATAAAAAGTCTTAGTGTTTTATTTATCAGGTGTTGTTGATGAATATGAGGTCTTCTCTTGTAAGAGAGTGTGTGCATGGTTCTATCCATTATTGATTTGGGTTTTATTAATGAGGTTTAGTTAGGTATCAACCCATAGAGATCGACCTAATAGGTTCGGTGTTTTTAGACTTGAGATTTAAGGGTATTTTTCCTATAATAACTTTTCTTAAATCCTCTTTTAGTTATCTCTAATCTTACAGATTTTTCCTATAATAACTTTTCTTAAATCCTCTTTTAGTTATCTTTAATCTTATAGATTGAGTGTTCTCTTGCTATTCTAAATGAAGGTTACAGTCTATAGTGTTGGTTTTCCATTGTTTACTGATTAGGTTTAATCTTCTATCTATTTTTATTGTGTTTTGCTTCAACTTTGAGAACCATATTATGAAAGGAGCTGGAATCTAAAATTTGGTGTGAATCTGAGCTTATTTTGTGGTAGTTGGAGATTTGAAATTTTATAGTGTTCATGTGTATTGTTCATATCTTCATAGAGAAGAAGATGAAGAAGGTGGTGTTTGATACAACTCTCTTCATTTATGTTGTGAAAAAAGTTATTGGGCTTTTATTCTTTGTCAAGCCAAGGGGCATAAGTGTCCAAAAGGTTTTGAGTTAGAAAAAGGAAGTGAAGGCTTCCAGATATCAAGTTCAGAAGTCCAATTTCATTTAAAAGATACCCTTAGATGAACTATCCATACTTTTACGAGCTATCCAAATCCTTCCAACAAAATTTGAGGTGAGGTAGTGCGCTTTCTTGTGGATGACCATCTTAGGCAAGGCATGGGCTATACATCCAAGTGTAGATGAGCTTATCTTCAACTCCAACCCAACGAATCCAAATTGGGAAAATGAGTGTCGCGTAAAACCTTTTGGAAGACAAGAAAAACAAGGAGGATGGATGATCCGTCCCTCTTAGGATGATCTGTCCTCCATTCCTCAATTCATGGAGTCCGTTTTCATTTAAAAGATACCCTTGGATGAGCTATCCATAGTTTGGAAAGTTGTCCAAATCCTTCCAACAAAATTTGAGGTTAGGTAGTGCGCTTTCTTCTAGACCACCATCTTAGGGAAGACATGGGCTATACATCCAAGTGTAGACAAACTGCCCTTTAACTTCAACCCAGCCCATCCAAAAAAGGGCAAATGAGTATCGTATAAAACCATTTTGACAACAAGTAAAAAAAGGAGGATGGGAAATTCGTTCCTCTTAGGATGAGCCATCCTCTAATCCTCAATTCACCGAGTCCAAGACAAGTGAGGATGGAAAAATCCTTGAGAAGGAACCTATTGGGCTAGTTTCCCTTTGCCGCGAGCCATCTAAATTCACAAGATAGACCGTCCAGTATTTTGGACGAACCCTCCAACCACCTTTATTCAAGTTCAAAATTTCACTAAGTAATAAAGGTAAGTCCATTCTTTGGAATCAAGTCTCTTCATTCGATTAACTTATATTCTCAACAAGTAATCGATTAGTATTTTTTCATACTAGTTAGGTACTGTTCATTTGATTTTTCTTCTTTTGTACTAATTTAGTCATGACCCAATATTGTAGGTGATGATGGAGTCTACCAAGTCCCACCATTAGACAAGCCTAAACCGATCTTCTGGAGTGGAAAGTAATAGGAGACACCCAAATACTTAATCAAATAGGAAATAAACCATAAGAATAAGAGAAAAAATAAGGCACAATAAAGAATAAATCACAAAAACTATCCCCAAGACCTAGTATCAGTAGTATATAAGGCATCTAAATACAACAAAGTACGTCAGCTTTATAAAATATAAAAGAATAACTGTGTGTGACTGCAAGTAGAGGTAGACATCGCTATGAATTTAGAAGGGTAGCTAGAACACCATGAGCTTACCTTTATCCTAGAACTCCAAAAGAAAACCCCACAAAATGCTTCCTCAGTGAAAGATTTTGCTAAGGGTGTGTGATGATACAGGAGATGAAGTAGTTTGAGCATTGCCACTTGTGGTGGCTTAGTTTGTTAATATAGGTCTAAAGATTTTAAAATTAGCACGTACCTCCATCATAGTCCTACCATCCATCACAAACATTCTCCCATCAATATTTTAGATCCTCCCATCAATTTATTTAACCTTCGTGATTTATCCAACACTATTCCATCATAGTATTTGAACTATTTCCTCCCATGAGAATTTGTGATTCATCCCCATTTTCCATGAACCTAAGAAAACAAATAACAAAAACTACAAACAATATTTGTTTAATAATACCCACAATCTCTCGGTTTCTCACCTTTTATGATTGCCTATTACTTGGCTTTCTTGTCATTTTTAATTGTTTGTACTATGTTGGCTTGCCTTGGCCTTGATTGCTACTCGTGGATGAAATAGATTTTTGTCAACTCAATCAAAGGATAAAAAAAAAAGCACTTGAATTAAGAAACAGAATACGAAACCAGAGATAAATGTAAACGAAAAGGACTAGAAAGAAAAAGAAAAATAATGAGTATGCAAAAGTAGGAAGATGAACTTGAATGATTACTAATTAATGAATCAAATAAAGTAACTAAGAAGTTCCAGTAATAAATGATAAATAAAAAAAAAAGAAAAATGTTTCTTTTGTATGTGGACAGCTTATCCTGGACTAGACGGTTCGTCAAATGAGGCATCCAAAGTTTCCAGAATATTTTCTTTTGGTGGAAGGCTTGGATGGTTCATCCGATATCGGGTGGCTTGTCCACTCTATTGTCCAATTTTCCAAAAAAAAAAATTTTGGAAGGCACTGGTTGGGAAGCTCATCTTGGTCTATACAACTCATCCAATGGGGAGACAAAATTTTCCAAAATGATACCTTATGAATTAAAGGCTTTTGATGTTTCGTCCAAGATTGGGTAGTTCGTCCAAGCTTTGGTGGTTTTTCTAAGGCTTCCGTCTGTATAAAAGTGGACTGCCCAAAATGAAATTCTTCTTGGTTGAACTTGGTTAATTTTTATTAGCTTCTTTTACACTTATACCCTTATTGCAAACCCTTTATGTAAGAACTTTTGCAACACTTTGAAAGACGGGTTTTTGACCGATATCCTACTTTTTTCTTCTTCACAAGAAAAAATGATGAACACCAAGAATACCCTTCAAATTTAAAAAATATTAACCCCTTCAAATCAATTCCAAATTCGACCAAATTTCAAACATTGTTTCCCTTTGACACGGGGCGGGGAATTAAATCCCATTACTTTTTTACCCCAAACAACAACTAAATGAAAGACCCATTTGTAGACCTTCAAAGATAAACTATCGTGTCTCACTCAATAAAACCCAGATCGACTAAAAACTCAAGATTTAGACTCAATCAACACTAAAGAACACAAATCTAGTGCCAACATAAAAAAAACAAACAATTTTTTTTAGAGATTTTTGAATTTTCTTTTAAGAGATTTTCCAAAAATAGAAACTTTTATAAATAGAAATTTCTTAAAATAGAAAGATGAAGAACACACACTTTTTTATTTTCTATATAAAAAAACCCTAAGATGAATTTTGTAGATAAGAGATTCACATAAAGCTCTATTACTAGATGATATGAGACCGGATACGTGGAAGAAAAATAACTAAAATAAAGATATAAGTTAGATAGCAACATATAAGAAAAGGAAATTTAATCAAACCAAAGGGTGTATCAAACCCTATGACCCTTTTAATTAATCAGAACAAGAACGATACTCTTATGAAGATTATGAGGGAATCACAATACTTAAACAACCTATGTTTCTATGCAAAAAACAAAGCAATAATCTTATAAAATTCTGACGCATAGAATCACTTGAAGTTTCTTAGTCGAAGAACACTAATACACTGATCAAGAGTTGTTTACAATCAATATTCAACATATAATATGTAGAAAACTTAGTGACCTACTAATAATAGTAGTTAATACATTATTGAGACCTTAGAGAAAAAACATAAATATAAGACCCAAACTAGTATGCTTTCTCTAAGATGGCTCCTTTGGTGGTTCTTCAAAGATTGTACAAGTATGGATGATCTTCCCATTCTTCCTCCCTAAATTCCAACTATGAGGAAATGTATTTTGTGCTAGGATAGACCTCTTAAAGGACCTTGGACGATCTTCCCACTCCTAAACAAGCTTCCCTTCAAAAAAAAAAATCCAAAACCTATTGGACTACAAAAAATCAAGAGGTTTGAGAGAGCCGCCCTCTTTTTTACTAGATTCTCTTGAAGCCTCCCATTAATCCACCTACGAAAAAGTTCAAAATTATAAGTACATCCAGAAACAAACTCCATTAGGTGAGTCATCCATCACTCAATTGGCTGTACCTTCCAAGGAGAGAGGAACCTCCTGACACACCACCCAAACTTAATTTTAAAATCAAAGTTTGGTACTTCAAATCTAACCCAAGATCAAACTTTCTTCATTTTTTATCACCTCTTCCCAACTTGCATTCATTAGTATTAGATCATATTAATTAATCAATAAATTAATTTTAGAATTCAGTTTCTTTCATATGTAGCTTGCTTTCAAACTTTTTTAGTTCTGTTTCGTAGTATATTTTTATTCTACTGTGTTGTTTTCTTTTGTTTATTTTTGTGTCAATAAGAATCCATTTTTACCTTAAGAATTAATCAAAACATATGTACTTTCAGATTGAGAAAGGATCAAGACAAGACGAGCAAACACATGTGAGGTATTAATAGAGATATAAAGAGTGTTGGTGAATTTTTTTATACTAGTTTCTTTGTTCTTTTTGTAGGTACATTTTTTTCTTTTGTAGTTATAAGGGATGTCATATATGGGTTCATATTATGCTAACTAAGACATGGGAGACTTATTGTAATGAAAAAATAAATGGGTATGAAAATGAAGGAGACTGTGGAATCTACGAAAAAAGTTGAGATCATGATACATATGGGAATGAGAGCTACTATTCCGGAGGAAAATATGAGGAAAGTGATTATCATTGATCTTATGAAAAGTATGAGGAGTTATGTGCGGGTTATTATGATGACTATGGAGTATGTAATAAGTCCTTCACCTTAACATCCATGAGGAATGCTAGTTCAATTAGAAATTTTCAAATGGGGAGAAGAGAAAGCTCAGCTCCAATGCTTATGGAATCCACATCCTATACTTTTTGTGACTTGGGGTATAAAGATCAAAATTGTGATGTCAATATTGCTAATTTTGTGGGAAAAGATGGTTTGAATTTTACCTCAATTAGGAATGGAGGTGTGAGAAAATTTTCCAAATCTACAACATAAAGGAAGATAGAAAGATTTGGAGCGCTGTTAGCAAACTAAAAGGAAAAACATATCGATGGTTGTTATAGAAGAGTAGGAATATCTATACTATAACTTGAAAATGTTGAAAAAGTATTTGAGATCAAAATATGTTCCAGAAGGGTACGCAAATCTCTATAATGTGGATCCTAGGAGACAAGTTCATGAGATCAAAGATTCAATTTGTGGTGTTACATGATTTTATCTTGTCTTTGATGATTATTGCTATACAAAATATATCACCCCATCTACCATGGAGTACTTATGGTTACCTTTAGTCAACAAGTGTTACCCATATTTCATGGATGGGTACAAGATTACTAAATGTGTAAAGGTTTTCTTTGGTTTACATGAATCTTATAATGATGTGTGTTGTGATGTGGATCCCATGGACTTTTGGCACTTATTCCTGGGAAAAAATTGGTTGCAAAACATGGGATTCAAAAAGAAAGAGTCGGTCCAGTTTTAATTTTGACCAAATGGTGAATGAAATATTCACTACTTCTAAAGTGAAAAAAAGAGAGGCTAAAGATCGACAGAAGTCAGGGAGTGCAAAGTACAAACCTAATAGAGGAAAAAGGATACGTATTGTGGAGTGATGCGAGGTATTTGCACAAACCCAATCTAACCCTTCTTCTTTATGTACTTCTATTAATTAGGACACTTATGCAGGTATAAGCTTTTCTAGTAGAGGAATCCAAGTTTCTATAAGAATACTTAAACATGAGGAGATTATAGAAATTATAGATTCCATAAGAAAACAATTGGAAAGGACAAACAAGGAAAATAAAGTTACACATCATGGTAGAAGATTCTTCACATAAACTTAAAGGTACAATAGCTACTCTCAATACTTCTACTTTTCCAAATGAACATGATCATCTTATGAATATGAGTAGTGTCTTAAATATGTGTGTTTCTACTGGTTCTTTGCCTTGTGATATAATGTAAAAATTGAGGTTGTGGAAACGTTAGTTGATCCTTTAAATGCAAAATTGATTCTTCTTGCAAGATTGATTTTGTCCACTTGGTGTTGACGCATGTGCTTTTATTTATACTACATTCAAATGTGATTCCCTATCATATGGTGATACTATAGTTATTGACAATGTACCAACACTAGTTGATTGTATTGATGAACATGTTGAATCTTCTGTGAGACCAATCCATGTAAACTTAGTGTTGATACATGTACTATTTGTGATAGTTCATTTTATTTTAGTAATGGTGTTGATAAATATGATTTGGAATGTAGTCCACTAGTTAAGGATATATGTGGTGTGCCTAATGAACCTCTAACTAGTATAGCTGTCGTCAAAGTTGATTATGAATCTAGGAGGTACTCTTTGGGAAAGTCATGTGTTGAGGATCCTATTTCTTATCATTATCAACGAGATAATGTTTTTGAAAATGATTCATATATTGATATTTGCCTTGTTCAGATTGAATTTTGATGTTTGAGGTCTCTTTCTGTTAGTGATAGTTCAATCTTGAAGTATAATGTATTGTTCGACTTTGATGATGATATCACTCCTTGTAAAATGCCTAGTTGTGTGAACTTGGATGGCAATGTTGATCTTAAAGGATATACTATCTATTTTAACCCACTATGGTGTGAGGATGTTCCTCCCAAAGTTGGAAACCTCTTCTATAAAGATGGAAGTACACCGACTGGTAAGGAACTTGTTGAGGGAGGAGAAGGTGTTTTCTCTTTATTCGTTTCTTCATCTTTGTGTAACCCTCTTCTTAATAGCTTGATATGAAATTGGATAAGCAGGAGAAAAACACAAATACAAAAATAAAGATAGATGGATAGATAGTTACACACAAGAAAAGGAAACCAACAAAATAATTAATCTTGGTCAAGCATGACACTCTTACGGAGACCTTGAGGAAATCACTTCAAAGATACCCATGTTTCCACAAGGTTCAAGAGTCTATGCAAGTAGTCTCAAACTTACTCGATCTTCATAGATAATTGAAACATGTACTATCTTTCTAAACAAAAAATAATTTCTAATGAACTTAATTAAACATTTTAGCAAGTCGAATAAAATGAAATAAAGAATACCTATTTATACTAACGGGGTAAGGGGGTAGGCTATCTATTACAAAAATACCATTAATGAATAAGGGCCTTATTTCAAAACTTGAGAATAGCCTCCTTTGTTTGTGTACTCCATTTTCTCTTCATTATGCCAAGAAATCATCCACATGCACATTTGATCCTTAAAGTTCTTGAGAAGCTCTAAAACACCATTCAAAGGGCTTTCCTTTATCCATGATCTCAAAACCTCTTCAAGTAATAAATCTTCATACCAAGTGCCAACCAATTTCATTCCATCCTCCCCTTATTGAAAAGGATTCATAGAAGAATCAAAACCTAGTAAAACCACTAGGAAACAAAAAACAAAAAAATACCCTCATGGTATGAGGGTTAGGGTTAGCAATAATAAATCTATCACTATGTCATGGTTTCTCACTCTTAGCTTATAACCAGTATCTATAACAAGCACAAAGGTATGTAACCCCATAAAATAAGTACTTGGTTACAAAATGAACCAAAAGAAGGGGCCAAATGGATAGAAGAAACATGTAAGAAAATCAAACAAAACTCCGTTTGCCCGATTTTAGCTACCATCTACGTACAATACACCCTCATGAGAATGGGTGTAATCATATTCAAATAGATAGTGTATAAAGGTGGTTTGTAAACAAATTCATCCTTACTGTCCTGGAGTATATGACAACAATCCACTTCTAAAGTTCCACACAAACTATCAACAAGAGGGTCACACAAAGAGGAACATACACATAAGAACAAAAACATTTTTATCCCTCAACAAGTTCCTTGACCCTTGGTGTACTTCCATATTTATATAAGTGGTTTAAAACTTTTGGGGGAAAATCCTCACTCCATAGTGGTTTATCATAAATAGTATATCCCTTAAAAGAGACACTATCATTAAAGCTCACACCACAAGACATTTACAAGGAGTGATTTCATCCAATTCAAACAAGTTATTGTACTTAAAGAGTGAATGGTCAATTAAGGAGGGAGATTTCCCACATTGAAGTTTACTCTTAAAAAGATAAATATCATTGTTTGATATATTTTCAATAACTTAAAATCCATGAGAAAAACCTTATCAATAACATCACTAATTTGAGGCTCATTAAGAATATCACACACATCCTTAATTAGTGGAAAACAATCTAAGATCAAGTTTATCAATACAAGCATCACATGATAATGTACTAACATTTTGAGTAGATGTATCAACACTAGGTGCACAAGGAGTGATCTCACAAGAAAAATCAACTCGGTCATCAATAGGATCAACTAGTGTATCCATGTTTTCAAATTGTACACCATCACCCAAATGCAAAGAATCATTAAACTAATATAAAGACAAGCTAATAATCACACTTTGTTCATTAGAGAATGTTAAAGTGTCAAGATTAGCTATTTTACCTTGAAGCTCACTAGAAAAAAAATTTCACCTGGTTTTGAGGTCTCCATTTCCATTTATTCTTGTTAAAACCATTGCTTATCCATGGATATTAACTTGTCTATTAATTCTTTAAGTGTTAGATCTGGGGTAGGAATTTATGTTCCTTTATTTTCCATGCTTGTACATACAAAAAAATCACGATGAAAAGAATAACAAGAAAAAAGGTAGTATGATGATGGAGCTTATGGAGGATATGAATTTAACTAAGATCATGTGACAGATGAAAATGAGAGATACTATTCTGGTGGTTGATATGAGGAAAATGATAAAAGCTCTTACAATTATATTAACGGGTATGAGGAGTCTTGTGCAAGCTCCTATAATAATAATAGAGTATGTGTCACGACCCAATTTCTCGGATCATGATGGCACCAACTATACCACCAGTAGGAGAACCAAACCCCATAGTCTGTAGCCGAAGCGGAGGACTACTACAATTAATGCGGATGAATATGAAAAGACATATTAAAGATAATAAAGAATTGTGG
>JBDJHY010163232.1:0-12545 GCA_039654485.1 Withania somnifera | reverse complement strand
CTGGAGTTTCAGGTTTGGCTCTTTTTTACCTAGTTGTTACACTTTTATTTTATATTGTCTTGCTTATTTTAATTGCTTAGACTAGAATCCTTGATTTTATCCTCAAATTATTTAGTTGTTTCTCTATTTTTCTTGGTTTAGGTTGTTAGGGTAGTTGCTTTCACTGTGATAGGTATTAGGATCATATAGAGCTTATTGGTAACTCCAGATATGTTGTATATCCTCACTTAGATTTGTTTATGGCATACATGAGCATTGAGTATCCGTCATTTAAAACACTATTTTTGCATAAAAATGGTCTTTTCAGATGTTTTCCTGCATTTAGATACCAATTAGATAAAATGAACTTAATCTAGACATAGTATGGACCGGGGCAATTGATATTGATATTTTCATATAATTTAGTCCTGGTTCAAGTCTGGGCATTCAACATGGATATTTCTCATGATTTATTCCTAGTCCCAGTATTAACACCTAGTACAGACGTTTCAGTGGGTATTTTTTAGCTTGATTTCGGGCATCGCATGGCATTGTTATACAGTTAGAGTCCCCCACAAGTCCTGTTGATCTGGGTTGCATGCGTGGCCCTGGATGAGGAGTATATGATGGAGGTGAGGTATACGGTTCGATACCCCCATCAGTCCTTTCTTTATGAGCCTTGAGTGTCGAAGGAGGAGTATGAGGTACTACAGAGCGTGACATACATACTCCACTGCATTTCATAACTCCTTCCCCTTTATTTGTAACCACAGTGTTTACGGGGAGAGACGGTATGGTTCTTTCTTGCTGGTTGTATCCACTGTGCTTATAGGGGTCAATTGGGATCTGTTTGATTTGGTGTGTACCTCTAGACTTATGGCTGTCCAGTTATATTTTGATAGTGTTTTGCTTTACTTGATAGATTATTAATGCTTCGCTTATATCTGTCAGATAGTGCTATATCTCCTTACTGTTCCGGTAGCTTACTTTTACTTTTCTTTTATCTCATTATTTCGTTGGCCTCTAAGTTAAAATACTTATATTTACGGGTTAGTTCTCTCTTACTTTACTATACTTATAATTGATTTGTTGTACTCTTATTTGCCTGATTGTCTTATTTATGCTTAGCTTAGTTTTTTCTTCTTGTTGTATCTTTATCTTAGGCGATCCCAATCAACCTATGATGCCTACTGGGCATCCGTTATATTGGTTCTCATGCTACATTTCTGCCTTTTTTCTAATGCAGATCCTAGTGCGAGTCATCGTCACTGATGTAACCTCATGGAGCTTTTGAAACTCAGAGTTATAGGGTGACTTTTGGCGACTAAATTTGATCTATCTCCTTCAGTTTTTGGAGTAGTCTTATTCGTACATTCAGGAATAGTTTGTACATATACTTATCTCTCACCTTTCCAGTACTCTTGATATTGTAGTAACTCTTCTTGTGAGATTGGGTTGTATCTTTATATTGCTTCTTTATCTCTTTATTTGGTTTTAGGGTTTGGGTTTGGTTTACATACAGGAGGGAAGTAGTAGGTGCTATCAGTTTTTAGGTTGTGAAAAAAATCATTGGGCCAATTTTATTTATTTAATAATGTAAATAGGAAAACAAGTATGACCAAGATAGTTGGTAAAGGAACGACCTTTAGATTCGAAGTTCGAGGGTTCGAATCTTACTAGTACATTAGCACTTCGTAGGTGAGCGCTCTATAAATATACCTGTAAGCGTCCAAAGGACTCGGAGGTCTTTCGTTCCATGAGGGTGACTGACATTGAAATCATCTAAACTTTTGACTACCAAAAAAATCAATCCAAAGAAAAAAAGCATAAAATATAGAAATTAAAAAACTCCTAGAATCTCTCATTTGGTCATTCTCTAATTTGAGATTCCGAAAGTGAAGGCTTCCTCTCACTTTAAACTAAGTAACCTGCACCAAATATTTTCTGGTCTCATCTTCGTTAGATCTCTAAGCCTCGGATGTACTTGATGAGATCTGTGAGTAAGTCTCAGCTCTTGTTTTTGTCTACTGTCTAGATCTTTTATGAATTTGATTTTGCTTTCTTTTAACATATTCCTAAGGCCCATTTCCTTTTTTGCAATAACCTCACTCATCACCCAATATATACCTATTTCTCACCTACAACGCAAATAACCCATCGATTAAAGAAATGAAATAGTCTATGACAACAGGTAATAGCAAATTATCCAGGCACACCAAGTTCAACCATTAGAACATATAAACCACCCAATATATAAAAAGATTTTACAACAATGCAATTATAAAGAAACCTTATCACCGGAATATATTTAAACCCATACTGATCCAAAGCCAGATCATATTAGAACTCTCAAAAGTCACTCATATGTACAAACGTGCTAATAAATTTTATTTTTGCCCGATTAGTCATGACTTGCAATGAACAACCTAGGGATCAAGTACCATACCATGTGGTACCCACTCCACAACATAACCACTCATCTATTACTACTAAAAAAATAACATTTAGCGACGAAATTTTAGCGACAACTTAAAATTCGTTGCTATATAATGATGGATTAACAACATAATTAATAATTTGTTGCAAAATTAATGGGGATTTTTTTATTTATCATATAGCGGTGGAACGATGACACAACACCTAATTAGTTGCAAAATATTGGCACCAAAATTTTACCTACAGATTTAACAACAAAGTGGCCAGACAAATTTATTTAATATATAGAGACGTATTTAACAAAAGAAAAACACGTCACCAGTTTTTAAAATATATTTTTATTAATTTTTATATATAATGATAAAAAAAATCCATCATTATAATTTAATTTTTAGCGACGGATTTCGTAAATGTCGTTATATCAGTCACTAAATTAATTTTAAATTGTAAAACCAATATGGTTTTAGTTCTATGTTAGGTCATGTTGGCAGGGGACCACGAGTCAATTTCATGATATTTTAATAAGGAAAATTTCATCTCTTGTCACTTTTTAAGCTATCATAAAAACCCTTTTGGTCCATTCCTTTTATATTGAAAACCCAGACTTTGAAAAATCAATTTCGAAGAGATTCTTAAGCTACTTTTGAGAATTTCGAAGAAATTTCTCAAGAAGAGTATTGGTAAGATTCCAAACCCATAATTATCTATTTTCAATAAGATATTAACGATTTTATCTTTAGTTTCTTGATTTTATTTGGAGATTTAAATTGGGGTTTTGACTTACACTTGAAAAACAATGATTTGAGATTTTGAAGGTACATTTTAACTCAGATTTCAATGAAAATTTCATATTTCTTCAAGTTATGGTTAACATGGTTTTGAAGATAGTTCTAGATTTGACACTAAATTGTAGGTTTGACTTTTTGATTGACTTCTTGGAACCAATTTTCAAGTATAGCAGTAATAGGCATAAATTGCTTTGTTTTCTTATGGGTAATTCCTATTTGACTAGATTGAGTCATCGTGTGGTACAAAATTGGGCTCAAACTAACGGTTGAAATCGAAGATATAATGCCGAAAAGTTTATATAATATAAAAACTTTATTACAATAGAGAAAACAAATAATTTACCTGGTATAAAGGATTTTAGAACCACTGAATATGATTCAAGGCAGTTGAACTCAATTAAACAACCTAATGCTACCGATTGACTCGGAATTGAAAAGAATTTGAGAGAATTTTGTTGAACTCGTCCAAGAGAAGAGAAAAACTTTATATAGGCTTGCCAGGTCGCCTACATGATCGCATCCTACCAACAACGATCACTACCACATGCCTCCTTAGCCAACGTGACCGCGTCCCACAGCCACGCGATCACGATGCGTCCTGAACCTGGCCTAGACGATCGCTGCCCACTGCTTCGCGATTGGATTTGTAAAGGGCTTGGGCTAAACAATCGTGATTCTTTTGTCCCCAGCCAACCTCAATCTGAATAATTGAGGCTCAGAATGGAAATAGAGTCCTATTTCAGTGATTCGTAAATGGAATTTTTATGTAATTTCTATTTCGGAGTCAACAGAATCGATGAAAAGTGCATTCAGGATCATATAAGCTGAGTAAGTTCCAATGTAATAATATTTAAAGGAATTTTAAAGCGTAAAACTGCTAAGGAACCAACTACCAATCCCAACAAGTCACAAATAACTTGAGACAGTTACAAAAAAACTCTCTAAATGTAGAAAAAACATGGGAATAATGGAAATAAACTCGAGGTCCACTACGATATTTTGTTAAAATTTATTTATAACTGATTTGAAGTTTTCCAAATGAGTTAAGATAGAAACTAATATTTGGTTACATTTGGCTTACAACAGGTGCAATATGAACCTAAGAAAACCTAAAATCAAATTCAAGTTCACAACTATACCTAAAATCAAATTCAAGTTCACATATTCTAACAATGTTTATAGTAATTCAAGGTCTATAAACAAACAATTTTCAAAATAATTTAAGATGCAAAATAGACAAGCTAAAATCTATGAATTTCAACTTATTAGAGTAAACTAGTTAGGAAACAAAATTAAACAAATCCTAAGTTGAAATAAAGTAACAGAATAATTGCAATGTTAGCTAATTTAAAACTGCAATTCAAACACACCTACTTTAACAATTCAAAACCTAACAATTCAAACACTAATTTTGACAAAAAAAATAACATATTTAAATCTACACCCAACAAAAAATAACTAAACTCACCAATAAATCTTCTAAAACCATAAATATAATACAAAATTTCTAATTTGAAATTCTAAAAATGTAATTGAAAGAAATAAAGTTAAATTTAAAACCTAACCTTGAGTAGTAGGATTTTGACTGGACAAGTTTGTTTGTCGGCTTGGTGGTGGCATACGACGGTGGTGGTGGCCAAAGGTCATAGGGTAGAAGCGAAAACCAAAGAAGAGAAAGATAGAAGAAAAAGAGTGAGTATAAGAGTGAAATAGATAAATGGGAAAAAAGACTCGATATTAGGTCTATATGTAAAAGTAAAAACGGCGGACTATGTCGCTTAGTTCGTCACTTTTAGTTTAATGAATTGACTTGGGTTGACCAAAGATAATGAATATAAGAGACCATGTCCTCCGTTTTGTTTAATAAATTAATTGGTAAATTAAATATTAAAAAAACAATAGATAGCATAGTAAATGTCCATCGTCTTTATAGTAAAATTAAATTAAATTATATTTAAATATTTAGGCAGAAAAATTACAGAATAAAGTGATGGACAAAACCATGGTGCCCATCTCTTTTGTCCAAAAAATTTAAAAAATTTAAAAATTAAATAAATGATGGACTGTGTCGTTTAGTCCATCACTTTTTGGAGGGATCGCGATCCGTCACTTTTTGGTGGGTCACATTTTGAACCTTTTTAGTAGTGTCGACTAGTTGATACGAAAGAGAAATCGCATGCACATTAGTATAAATCCATGACCATAATATATCTAATGACCCAAGGCTACCCCCTGGACGCAATATAAAGCTAGGAGCCCACAAGTGAGCTCCAAGCAAGCCCTTGGCACATTCACCTATTCATACACTCGACATATGGAGGAAGCAACTCAAATAATCATGGAACTACCAAAGATATCATAAATAGTTAAACTAGAGAATATCATAAGTGATTCTTAAAACGAGAAAAATGTAAGAAAGCTACTCATATATGACCCTATGATCGAAAACTCTAATGAAATAGGGAGAACTGTTGGGAAAACCCCCAGACTGTTCTTAACAACCAGCTAGTAAGCATAAAATAAAATAAATAACAACTCTGGTCCTCGGTATATGAGAACTCACCAAGTTATTTAAAAAATCTGCTCTACTGACCACCGAGCTGTATAGGGAAACCTATATCTGCATGTCATAAAAGGGTGTTTCCAAAATGGTTTAGTAAATTGAATATACTAGTACAGGACAATAAATATGATAAATAATATGAAGTTGAAATGAAAATCTATGTAATGACCTAAACTACTGAAATAAGCTGAAAAATATAAATTCTTGTCTAAGTTCCAAATCATAAATACAAGTCATATGTGTTTGGGTCAAGAATTTGTTTTAATCTCTAAACCTTACTCATGAAGTTGGGAGTTTCTTACAACTGAAAAAATCTGCGCTATGAGATACATAGAATCTGGTGTCATAAACCCATACCAAAAAAGGTTTAATATTCGAGGCTGACCTAAACCTTCTACAATTAGGACTAAATATGTAAAGTCTAAGCTAAGGATCCTTAACTAGTATAATCATAATAAACCTACACTAACAACACAGTTTTGAACTGACTAAAATCCTCACTGATGGTCTGAGTCAATCCTCTCTGTGCTAAAATCCTCCCAAAAAATGCATGTTCTCATGTTCTTAAAAGGGTTCTTAAAAGGGACAAATCTAGATTCCCGAAACTTAAATCATAATTGAGCCGGAGTTCCTTAATTCTTTTCTTATATATCATGCTTAATTTTCATAATTCATATGTTAAGTACGAAGCAAAATCATAAAAGTTTCAACTTCAGTTCTTGGGATCTTCTTGAAATAAAAGCATGAAAATCCATGTAAGTCTTGATAGCTAAATTTGAGCATAAAAATATGTGAAAATTATGTAATCATATGAAAATCATTCTAACAATCATAAGAAAGGCAAATCTTGCATAACTGAAATCAACGAGACAAAATTTGCATAATTCATGAACTTTGGATTTTAACCCTAGATTGAAGAAAACATAAATTCTTGTAAAAAAAAAAGAGAAGTTTTTAGGCAAGCGAATGGAAGGAAAACTTACTAAATAACCCATACCTGATTGGGAATGAATCCCTTGAAGAATTATTGAGGAGTGGTAAGAACTTGGAATCCTAGGCTTGAACGTCTACACTTTTTCTTGGGAGGTTTTCTTTACTTTTTCTTTGTCTGATAACTTTCAAGTGTATAATGAATAGGAAATTAAAGGTCTTTGTATTTATATTGAGGGTAAAATAGGCTTAAAATGGTGTAGGTGGTTTAAGAGTATTAAATATCCATAATAACCCTGGAAAAATGGGTTTTAAAAGCCACTGGACCGATTGATGGAGGGATAAACGGTCCATAAAACTGGATCCATAATTCATCGACCCTAGTTCCTTTCGGGGTTGAACATTGGAGGGTTTAAGGGTAATATCTATGGTCCTCGAATCCTTTCCAGTCCATGGGATCCATTAACACTTAAGCAAATTTTATAAGTTTTAGAAAACATAAGACTAGATCCACAAGACCTTTTACGGTCCATAAATGGCGATGACAGAGCGCGAAACTATCCGTGGGAGTTGGAAAATGGGGGTACCTACGAAAATTGTATGAAAAAAAGGAATCAATGGACGAAAATAGTGGACCGTTCCATGGTCCATCATCTTGGAATGACAGACCGTTAAACAATTTCCATAGTCTGTCAAAATTAGATAGTTTGACATTGCTTCACTAAAATAGTCATAAGTTCCTACTCCAGACTTAAAATGTTACGCGGTATGTTGTATTGGAAAGTATACTTAAGTAAATTTATGTGTATAGGTCATTGGTCACAAAAATCTTTATACATTAGGAGATACGGTCATTAATGATATCAATACTAGGCCGGAAGAAAAGTCTTGAACTTAACTTTGTGTTAGGAGCTTCTTTTGACCTTGAATCACATAAAATACAAACTCCACACTTTAGAAAGGATTTTATAACATAGGATCAATTGTATATTCATAGAAAAACCGTACTTAAAAACGTACATAAAATGTTTCAAATTCTAGCTCAAATTTCTGGTGTTATAACATAGATGTTAGGAATAGTCAAGTAGGTGTAAAGTTTGTTTCGAAAGATGCTCAACATTATGAATATCAACCTAAAACTAATAATTTAGTAGATTAACTAAAAATATGATTTGATAAATCAACTTGATTATTGGAATACAAAGATCTTAAATCCTCTCTCTAATCTATATTAAAAAATATTAATATATGAATTGATTAAAATTGTCAGAAACTTCCGGTCAAACACAAAAATCACTTTTAGTTACTTTTCCACTTACTTAATAGCTCATATATAGCTTAAGGATTCAAACTAGAACCTAAATTCACCTAATCCCCATGGGTATGATATCTAGACTTCCATCCCATAATACTTGTACGATCGCATAAACTGTTGGTGCCATTGTTGGACATTTGTTCGGGTTGATACTATTTTGAATTTATATTGAACTATTCAGATTTCACTTGTTTGGTTGTTTTTTCATTTTCACAGGTTACATGTTAGTGTATACCTAGTACGAAGAGTCAAGGAAATCCCATGATTCCTTGTAATGCAAATGATAAGGTAGACAGAGTTGTATCCAGCCACCTGGTGCACCACATGTTCATGTGTTAAATAAGCGATTCTGAATCATGATAGTGCCTCAAAGTACATAGTTAAGATGAATATTACAAGAAACTTTGAGTTGAAAAAAGGGTGTGGTGACTAGTCCAGAATACTTGTCAATATACGTGTAAACCAAATGAACACCCATATATGCACTTTCAAGAGTTCATCGAATTGAGTAATGATCTTCACTAATGTGTCTAACAAATATGTAAAGAAGAGGTTTATCCTTTTTTTCACTTATTGGTAATCCAAGAAGCGGTTGCAAAACTAGACAACATGATTTATTATCTCTTGGAATAATTTGAATGAAAAGTTTCTTAATAGATTCTTCTAATATAGAAGGAAAAGAGCTCGGATGTCGAATAGCGTGTTTTATGAAAAATGATGATGAATCCCTTCTATAAGATTGAGAATAATACAAGAGATATGTGTGAGACTGTCCACATCACCAGCAGCCAAGGAGATTGTTGGGCATAATATTTTTGAAGGATTGTGGCCAGATTAAAAATAACTTCTAGAAGCTACAGCTCAAGGAAAAATTTTATCCAAAAATTATGATTAAATAGAGGCTCTACTCAACCTTATGTCCGTATAGCATAGAGATTACACAAATCATAGTAGAGTGTTCACTACTACTTAGAAAATGTCATGTAAGCTAGAAGCTAATGATATATTAACTATAAGGGTTCATATTGATCAGCTGTCAACCTTGGTGAGGGATTATTTGACAGATCTAAGTGTGTGGAGAACCACAAGTTCTGGCATCTACTTTATTTATTGAAAATTATGAAGAGGCACACTAATTTAGGATGTCCTATGAACCCTAAATTTATTTATTTTATGGGGAAGAATAATAAGAGTTATGGTTATTAAAGAAACACCTTTGATCTGAATTGTAAATATTACCCAAACAATTATTGAATTGGAAACAAGATATAACACTATACACACTAGGATTAACAAGTTAGTAGTTTAAGAAAAATATACAATGAATAAGTTCATGGCTCAGGAGAAATAACAACACTAACAAGCTCATTTACGAATCAATATTGAGACGAAGAAGGCTACATTTTTGCAGCTTTATATAATGTACCTTTATAACACTTCATGATAGACCTCAGGGTTCTTTTCCTAGTGATCCAGAAACAACCAAGCAGGTAACCAAAATAACCTTGAGTAATGGGTGGGAATTTCCAAAACAAAGCCACCAAAGAGGAAAGTGATTTCACGGGATCACTTGTAATGACCAGGTCATTTTCTTGATTTTCTTCTTCCTTTATGGTTAGAGATTTTTGTTAGATTTCGTACATCATTTATGACTTTATTGGTTGGTTCCCTGGCAGTTGTGTTGCTTGTTATGTCAGTTTTCCTATTTTGAAGGTCTAACCTTGAAATAGTGGAACTTGAGAGTGAACTCTTAGTAAAAGAGCTCAAAACCAAATTTTGATAGTTCTGTTAGCTATGTAATGCTGAATTTAGTATATTTGGACCTTTAGTTCAAGTCTCGAGGTT
Source organism: Withania somnifera (assembly GCA_039654485.1). Lineage (NCBI taxonomy): Eukaryota > Viridiplantae > Streptophyta > Magnoliopsida > Solanales > Solanaceae > Withania > Withania somnifera. The sequence goes on along the minus strand of JBDJHY010163232.1, from coordinate 2,689 downwards.
TTCTATTTGAGTTTAAGATATTTTGAGAGAATTTAGTTCAGTTGCAGTTCAAGTTTGAGCCTGGGATGGCTTTTAGTGATCTGAGAAATATATCAAAATTTTAAGCTTCCATCAACTATGTAATGTTGAATTTTGGATGGTAGGGTTTTTATCATGCTTTTTGAGGTGTCTGGACTCATTTTGGTGGCTCGTATAGGAAGCTGAAATTTGCTGGTTTTGATTAAGTTTTGTTTATGGTCCTTTTTTATTAAACGACCTTGTATGGTTATTTTGTTCAATTTCGTTGAGTTTGGAATATAATTTTCATATTTAGTTTGTCATAATCCGTATCCAATTCTATCCCAAGCCCCTCATTAGAGTTTTTGAGTTCGCTGAAAAGTAGTTGTCCAGCTGTCAAAATATCAGCCTCAGCCTCTTTTTCGCATTTGTTGTCCTTGGTCGCATTCGCAGAGGGTTCCTTAATTTCTTATCTGTGTGCTTGGTACTCTCCGCCCCATTCGTGAAAGTTTTTCTGTAGCTCGGAATAATCCAGTGGTTGGATGAGTGTGAGTTGAGCTTTTTGAAGCTCAAGGACTTATTGACTTTAGCGCCAGTATTAAGCTTGCCAGTGGAGGGTTAGGGATTCTCTGTATCTTGTGATGCCTCCAGTGTTGGTTTGGGTTGTGTGTTGATGCAACAGGGTCGATTTATTACATACGCTTCAAGGTAGCTGAAGGTCCATGAGCACAACTACCCCACTCATGACTTAGAGTTTCCAGTAGTAGTGTTTGTGCTTAAAATTTGGAGGCATTATATGTATGGGGTCCATTACAAGATCTTTACTAACCATCATATCTTTAGTACATTATGAGTCAAAGGGAGCTAAATTAAAGACATCAAAGGTGGATTAAGTTACTAAAGGACTATGACATTTCCATTCTTTATCACCCGGGCAAGGCCAACATTGTGGCGGATGCCTTGAGCCGGAAGGCGGTCAGTATGGGTAGCCTAGCAGTCTTGCCAGTTTTAGAGAGGACGTTTGCAGTGGAAGTTCAGTCGTTGGCTAATCGATTGGTTAGGATTGATCTGTCAGACCCCAGATGGGTGTTGGCCTGTGTTGAGGCCAGATTTTCTTTGATAGATTAGATTCGGCAGCGTCAGTTTGAGGATAAGCATTTGGTTGCTCTTCGTAGTCAGGTGTTATCTGGAGATGCCGGTAGGGCTTTTATTAACTCAGATGCTGCACTTTGGTTCGATGGTCACATTTTTGTACCTTAGGTTGGTGAGTTGGTTCAGTTTATCTTGCGTGAGGCTCATAGCTACAGGTATTCTATTCATCCTGGTGTATAAAAAATATGTATCTAAGTGTTTAAATTGTCAACAGGTTAAGTATGAGCATCAGCGACCAGGTGGTTTGATGTTAAGACTCCCTATTCTGGCTTAGAAGTGGGAGCAAGTGACTATGGAATTTGTTCCTGGGTTTCTGCAAACTAGTAGAGGTTTCGATATTGTTTGGGTATTATTGACAGGCTGACCAAGTCAGCTCACTTCATTCCTACTCACTCCTCGTATAATATTGAGCATTTGGCTCAAATTTACATTCGTGAGGTAGTTAGGTTGGATGGTGTTCCTGTCTCTATCATTTCTAATAGAGGCACCTAGTTCACTTTGCATGTTTGGAGGCCTATTCAGCGAGACTCGGTACCGAGGTATATTTGAGCATGATATTTCATCCGCAGAATGATGGTCAGTCTACGCAGACCATTCAGATGTTGAAGGATATGCTGAGGGCTTGTGTGATTGACTTTGGTGGTGGTTGGGAACAACATCTACTATTGACTGAGTTTTCTTATAATAATAGCTATCACTCCAGTATTGAGATGACATCATTTGAGGCGTTGTATGGTAGGCAGTGTAGATCACCAATTGGGTGGTTTGATGGTTTCGAGGCCAGGGTCCAGTCTACATACTTGTTGTGTTATTCTCTTAATCAAGTTTGGTTGATCCAAGATAGGTTGAGGGAAGCCCAAAGTAGAAAAAAGAGCTACACTGATCGTAGGCTTCGTACCTTAGAGTTTGGAGTTAGTGATAAAGTGTTTCTGCGAATATCTCCTATGCACGGTGTGATAAGATTTGGTAGGAGGGGAAATCTTAGTCCAAGGTATATTGGGCAATATGATATTTTGGAGAGAGTGGATGATGTTACCTACAGGTTGGCCCTACCTTCTATGTTTTCATTTGTTCATCCGGTATTCCATGTTTCGATGTTGCAGCAGTATATTTTGGATAAGTCTCATGTCATTCAGGAGGATTCAGTTTAGTTGGATGAAAATTTATCCGTTGTTGAAAAACATGTGAAAAATTTTGGCTAAAGATATGAGGAAATTGAGGTCTAGGGAGATTCTAGTGGTTAGGGTGCAGTGGAGACACTGTCCGGTTGAGGAAGCTACTTAGGAGATCGACAGTGAGATACGAAAGCAGTATCCAGAACTATTTGAGTTACATTCTCTTCCATTTATTTATTGCTTTTACTTGACTTTCGAGGATGAAATTACTTTTAGTAGTAGAGGTTTTAATGACCCTCATGGTCATTTATGATAAATACACGATGTTTTGCATTTAAAAACATTTCAGTAGTTGCCCCTTCATTTTAGACCCCTCAGAGTTTTTAACTTGTGCTGGTGTGCAACTGCAGGAAAAGACCGCCCCA
>JBDJHY010163204.1:0-22262 GCA_039654485.1 Withania somnifera | reverse complement strand
TGCTATCATGAATCGAGAAAATCGAGTTGTGACAATAGCCTTCCTCTAAAAATATTTTATGCATACAAAAGGCCATACTGATTCCCTGAATGTCCGATAATTTCCAAGCGATAGCCTGCCTTCTCTTCTGCAAAACCTTAATCACCTCTTGCACTTTTGCTTCTGACAAATTTGTTTCCAGTATGACTGGTAGTGTATCATTCTCACCTAGAAACACGTATTTCAAATGTCTTGGTAATGCCTTTAGCTCTAAGATAGGTGCCTTCTCAGTAAAGGATGGCATAGCTGGTCTGACCGATCTCTCCAGCAGTTCATATCATTTTCTATGGGATAGCAACTTGGTTAAATTTAACTCCTGAACCATTTCACGAGTTTCTACATTGTCTCTGTTGCTATGACCCTCTATGGCATTCTCTAATGGATCACTACTTCATGGAGCTACGAACTCAGGTTCCGTGTCCAATAACGTTAATGCCAAAAGCTCTTCATATAACGCAGGAAGCTTTATGCCTTTGTACATATCGAACTCTTCTACATTATCATAATCACGCATGGTAAGGTGTCCAGCTGCAACATCAATTAAGGCTCGCCTTGTGGCTAAGAATGGATGCCCCAAAATAAATGGGACCTCTAGATCCGACTTAAAATCTAAGACCACGAAGTCCATGAGAAAGATTAACGAACCAACTTGTACCAACACATCTTCCACTACACCTAGTGGCCTGACTACCGATCTGTCTACCAGTTGCAAGATTATAGTTGTAGGAGTCAGAGTCCCCAACCCCATCTATTTAAAATAGCAGGTCGGCATCGAATTGATACTAGCCCCCAAGTCGCATAAACCTCGCATCGTCATATTTTGACCAATGGTCATCTTAATAGTAAAACTTCCCGGATCCTTCTATTTTATCGGTAGCCTATTTTGAATGTGTGAAGTGCACTCTTATGTTAGGGCCACGACTGCATGCTCGATAAAATGATCCTTGCTAGCCACTATATCTTTTGCATATTTAGCATATATTTGGGGATGCCCTGTAAGATATCAAGTAGGGGCAAGTTAAGATGGACTTGTCCCAAAAGCTCCTTAAACTACGAGAAGCCTTCTTCATCCTTCTTCTTTTTCAACCTTTGTGGGAAAGGAGGTGGAAGCCTCAGTTGTGGGAAGTCAACATTGGGTTCTTGTGTCTTAGCTTTTACCTTGCTACACCTCTCCTCATCAGCTGTTGTATTGGCTTTTTTTGGTATCAATTCCTGTAGTTGGAGTCCGCTCCTAGTTGTGAAAGCATTTAATTATTTTGGATTTGGATCTGTGTCACTAGGAAAACCACCTTGAGGTCTAGTATTTTGAGATCCTGCTAGCTGCCCCATCTGCCGTTCCAACTTTTGTGTTTCCATCTGTTGATTTTTCAAATTTGCTTCAAGCCTTGCTAATCGCTCACTATCTCGTGTCTGACCTTCTAACAATTTTTTCAGCATCTCTTCCATCTTACCTCTGAGTTGCGCATTTGGCGGCTGATGTGACTGACTAGGCTACTGGGTCCTGTAATTACCTGAACTTTGTTGATGGGGATGATTTTGATTTCCTCCCCAAGAGAAATTGGGGTGGTTTCTCCAATTGGCGTTGTACGAATTTTCATATAGATGCTGCCCCTGATTACGTGCATTACCAACAAAATTTATAGAATTTAGGTTAGAACTACATACCTCAAACGTATGATTGCCACCACCACATGTCTCGCACCACCTTAGAGCCTGCGATTGGACTGCATTGACAGTCGTCTGCTGCTGTTGATTCCCAAAGGCTTTTGAGAACATGTTTTGCAAATATGATATCTGGGCTGAGAGGGCAGTAATTGTATCCAACTCCATTACTCCTGCAGTGTTTTTCTTAGCAATGGATCTTAACACATCACCATTCCAGTCTGGATTTCCTGTAGCAATCCTATTTAGCAATGTATATATCTCATCATAAGTGCGCTCTAAAGCTTGGCCCCCTGCATCTGAATCTAACAATATTTTTGAATTGGGTTCCAATGCCTCGATAAATGTGTGAAGCGGCACTTCATTCGACTTTTGATGATATGGGAAATTCCTCAGAAGTGTTTTAAATCGTTCCCAAGCTTGATACAAGTTCTCTCCCGAATTCTGCCTGAAATTGAGAATTTCGCTTCGTAGCCTCGCTGTCTTTCTAGATGGGAAGAACTAGATTAAGAACTTCCTTGCTAATTCCTCCCATGTATGAATAGATTTGGGTGGTTCTGCCGTTAACCACCTCTTGGCTTTCCCCAATAGTGAGAAGGGGAATAGTGTGAGTCTCACATAGTCAGATGAAACTCCCGTAGGAATGTATGTGTCACTGATCTTCAAGAAATTCTGGATATGTTGTTGTGGGTCTTCATGGGGGAGACCAGTGAACTGCCCGCTAGTGTACAACAACTGCACCATATTCTATTTAAGCTCAAATCTACCTCCTAGAGTGGGCTTTTGAATAGCTGAGGTAGCATTGGTGGCTCTCAGAATAGCCACTTAGTACACAGATTCGACACTTCTATCTCAGCAGGTACTAGTACGACTGGTGGATCCAGTGAGACGTTCAAGTTTGACTGAAGAGTTAATCTTTCTCTGTGCTGAGAATGGAGGAAATGTTTAGGTTCCGCCAATGGTTCTGTCAAGTCTCTGCCTCGTGCCAGATTACCTGTAATGGTACCTACTAAGTAATAGAAAGACTAAGACCAAGTGGTGAGATATGTAGCACAAATAAACAAACAAAACAAAAATAAACAAAAACTAAATCACTCAAATAACTCTCAAGTGAATCAATTGCCAAATCCCCGGCAACGGCGCCAAAAACTTGTTGCGTCCAAATGCACACGCAAGTGTACTTGATCGTACAAGTAATATAGTGGCTCTTGCGAGCCGGATATCGAACCTATAGGGACTTGTAATTTATTGACTCTCTCGATTAAGTTATTAAAGGATTTAGGTCTATGTCTTGATTAGGATTGGAGATGAGTATATTAATTAAATTCAAACTAAATTGTAATATAACTAAAAAGTGTGCTGTAAAATTATACTTAAAGAACTTAAATAATTCGAAAGGTTTTAGGGCTATAGATTTGACCACACACACACATCCGAACTTTAATTAAGATAAGCTATTTATCCGTTGATTTTTGAGTTAGGGGTTATGAATATGACTAAGAATTGGTCCTCCATTAGCCACCTAATTACTAAAGTAACAACTACACTAGATCTAGATTATTGTTCACTTATCATAACAGTATTAAGATATCTTTCCTAATTTACCCGAGTGAAGCAACTATGTATACATTCATGTCATAGTTAAACTAGTTATTTTATGTTCCTAGGGTTAAGTTCGGCAGCATAAACGCGCTCCTTCTATTCCAGTTCATAATACTAGATTATCGGTCAACAACCTAGCAAATATAAGACTGCTTCTAAAAGTGGCCAACAATTAGAAACACAATTATAATAAAATAGAAGAACAATCAAACTATCGGGAATAAATAACAATTCATTAACTATTGTTCATCTGTGGTGTGTGAACCACAAGCCATAAAACTAGGATGATTAGCCCATACTAGTTACAAAGAAAACGAATGTCATGATAAACAAATACAACATGAACTTAGTTTTTCTTGCTGTAATCAACCTTTTCTGCTGGAATTTCCTGTGTTGAATGCCTAGGGTTTCCGTCTTTTCCCTTATGATTGCCTCCTCTCTCCCCAAGTGTTAAAGTTCTTGATTTATGCCTCCAAGACGCTTCTTAAGAGTTTCTGAGTTCATTGGTAAAAGGCCAATTTACCCTTAATTAAGACCATTAAGAATAAGACCAGCCGTTACTGCTTTAGTCGGATCACGATAGGGATCACAACGTGATCCCTATCGTGATCAATGTATTTTTGATGGAAAACTTTCTTTTCTTCTTGTCTTGTCTTTTCTTCACTTGTTTAAGTACATATGCTTATGATTTCCTGAAAAGAAACGGAACACTAAACAAGGTCAAGATAAAACCAAGAGACTGAACAACTATCCATTAAAAATTTGTAAACACTAAGAGTCACGCCCAGGAATCAGTACCTAGGCAGGAACCAAATCCTTAGCCATTAAGTTGTCCTAGAAGCCTCGGAAGAATACACTTGGATCATGCAAAGCTTATACACATCACTCAGCGGAAATTGTATTAATGAAATAAGCAATAGTGGACCTCATATTATTCAATAGATAGGTAAATCAATAAGCGAAAACTCAATATTCAACTCTAACTCAACATTTGTCTGAAAGCCACTATGCACTAGAGGTTTGACTTCTAGGAAAATATCCTTAGATAGAATTAAAACAATAAAATAAAGAACATCTCTGTCATGATTGATCTACCCAAAATAAACAATAAAACAACTCTATTAGTTTGGCCTCGAAACAATGAAGACTCGCGAATATTCTAATCTCTAGAATGCAAATCCAATCAACCACGACATTTGGGAGGCTGGCAGGATCTGTAGGGAGGTTACAGTAATGTAAAAAGTATTGGTCCAGCATATGAAATGTGTTGAGTATGTAAGTATATGCAATAGGCTACGAGAATAAATAATCCATGGCTATGCGATGCGTGAACTGTGATAATTTTCTTAATTTTACTACTCAACTTCAATAAAGCAATAAATATGCATTTTAACTTGTATCATATTAAAAGCTACAACTTTGAAAGTTCAGCTCAATTATGCAATTTAAATGTTTATAAAGAGAATAGTTAAAAAGCTTTCAAATCTCAAAAGTAAAAGTGAACTCATTCAAATTGATTAGATCCATTAGTTTTTAACAAAAGAAAAAGACTTCGTTAAAAATATTCTTTTTCTTTGTTCCTTTCAAAACATCTAACTTTACTACTCTTTAAGACTTTTAATTTTACTGCTCTTCAAGGCTGTCAATTTTACTACTCTTCAAGGCTATCAATTTGACTACTCTGTGGGATTGTATATAACCTACATACCTCAGACATAAAGCATGAGGGCTATATATAACCCTATGTAGATGGGCTCTCATACCTTGCCAAAGGGTAAGCATTAGACCTAGTCTAGTGGATCCAACTAAAAAATCTAGGTACAACTGATCGTTACTAAAAATCGATATACATATCATCCCTACATTAGGCTATGCAGGTTGGGTTATAATGGCCTCTTCCCACCCTCGGTGCTAATAATCCTCCAATAATAAAAAATATCACTATTATTTTCTATTCACTTTCAACTGTTCCATGACTAGTGTAAATTTACTTCACGGAATATCATTCAACAAGCTACAACTTTCAACTTTCTATGACTAGTGGAATTCCTCTTCCCGGGAAACCACTAATCAAGCTACAACATTTATCAATTACCATTGATCGAGTAAAGTTAGTCAATTATGACTCTTCATTAACTGCATATATTTCATTTTATCAAGTTAAGCATATATACTAATAATTTTCTTCAACTAGGACCAATAAGACAAATCTGTTCAATCTAAACATGCTTTATAAATGGCTTTAAAATCGTGTGAAAATAATCAATATTGACACTTCCAATAGTCATCTCATGTTTTAAAAAAAACTTTGAAAAGTAATATTAAATTCATCTTCAAGACTTCTTTTATGGTTTCACTTCAACTTTCAAAATCATGATAACTCATAAGTCAATAATTATGACACCTCTATTCTCATATCATGTTTCAAGAATAAACTTCAAATCATTTTGGAATTCGTACTTCCAAAACTTCTGTTAAATTAGGCTCAATTAGACAAAAATAGTCAATTTACATGTGCTTCTTGTTCATGCTTAAAATAATATAAAAAGTGAAGTGATTATGACACTTCAGTACTCAATTCAAGTTTTAGGAATAAACCTTGAAACCTATCAGCAATTCTTACTTCAAACCTTCTTTCTTTCTTTTACTTGAATTACAAAACATGATAAATCATGAGGACTTTCTTAATTAAATAATCATCATGAAAACTTCCTAATTCTAACTCAAAAAACATCAAGTAAATCACCACTTCAGGGATTCATAGTTTATAGAAACTAATAAGAACCCTAGAATTTTCTACATCTTCAAAATCTTATTTAGAATAGGGTCTTGGGGCACACGGATGAAATGAGTCCTTGTTGACAACCTAGTTTTTCCCTCTTAGGAGAAAACTTTAAAGAGATTTCTTCTTTAGATTTGGTTTTAGTTTAATTAAGAGAAGAAATAGAGACTATGTATTTATGTTAACTAGTTTAGAGTCTAAAATGATATGTATATGGGCTAAAAAGAGGTGGGAAATTACAAATTAGTCCCTGCAAAATCGGGCTGAAAAGACACCCTTACATGATAGATCAAATTTAGGGTGTTACACTGAGAGTCGTATTAGATACCCTTAGTAAGAAACACCAAAAAGACAATGACAGCAACCGAACGACTTTGCAAGGTATTGAAACATCATAAAGATGGTCTACTCATTAATAAAAGAATGATACTAGAAACCCAAGTCTAGTGGTGCTCTTACACGATTGTCAATATGCATATATACCCCCACAACTCACGTTTCGTGGAATACCATAAATTCACTTCACATCCCATTACAACATTGAATCTACAATATTTGTAAGAATTAAAACAACCTGATCACTACCTTTAATGAGATTAGAATAGGATCAATTCACAAAATCCACCGCTATGAAACCCCCTACCAAGTAGGAAAACCAGTGAAAACTAATAGAAGGCTATACATCACTTCAAGACTTGGTATGGAGTATACCAAAGGATAGAGGAAAGTAGAACCACGGTCAACCGATAACAAAATAGTCAATGACACATTAATGCAATACCAAATATTGAGATGAACGAACAACACAACTTGTGTTTCACTATTACCAAGAAAATACAAAACCCACCAAACACGATGGATACCTTGTGATGCTCAAAGATAATGCTAAACTCAATTATACCTTATTACTAATAGATTTTTCTGTTTATCATGTCTTACCAACGCATCCTAAAGGATCTATGTGATTGATCCACCTTTATGAATCAACTATGGTTATGTAGAACAACCTAACTAATCTAGAAAACTCAAAAAGAATCCTAAGGAAGATCACAAATACAAGCAAAGTAGAAAATTGATCCACGGTTAAAGATTATTGAAAAAATCACAATTTTGTGAAAATCATTTCTGTAAAACCCGCAACAAATATCTCTACCTCTGATGGTAAAAAATTGAGTTATCTGATACTATCTTGGTCAACTAAACGAAGATAAAAATCTAGTATGAGGTCCAACCTTCCACACACAAATCAACCTTGACAACTTGAGACAAGCTGAGATAAACTCACCAATAAAGTATCCCTTAGTCCTGTTCGATCAAACAACTAGAAAGTAGTAAAGTCCACCCTATAATTGCCTGCTACATCCTACTTTTTACGATAGGGAGAAATTTCAGGAATCAAAAATTTATTGAATTGCGTAGAAAAATAGTGAGTTGACAGCTAACTGTAGGAAAACTAGGAAACGGTTTAAAATTTTAATGTTTTTTAAAAAATAATTTTAAGTTAAAAATCAAAGTCTGAGTAACGATTCAAGTAATTCTGAAGGAAATTGGTTAGGCAATCTTCAGAATTCACAATAGGTGATCCCAGATGAACTCATCTTTTGCATTTGACTAAAAATAAAATACACAAGTAGACTAAAGATAAAACATAACCAAAACAAAGTAAAGCATTAACAACGATGACATACATTTATCTATCATTAAATCAAATAAATAATAAAAGTAAAGAATTCAAAATATTCTAATTTTAATTCAAATCTTAAACCACTTGATAAAACATTAACAAAAATACCTATTTAATAAAAATTAATAAATAAAATTTGTCTTAATTATGTGGAAGGCCTTGGAGATCTAAGGAAATCTCTTCACCAGCTAGGTATTGATGAAAAATATAAATCAATTGTAACTGGAAAAATATGAACTAACACTTAACTTAAAAAATATAAGCTAGCTTAGTTTAAATATATATATATAGCCTCTCCAATATTTAATACCCGATATAGACATAAGGAAAAGTTCTTTAAAGATAAGTTGTAGGAATCTGAGATCACTCTAATTTTACCTCATTATATAAATAAATTATTATAAATAAAATCCATCTTTATATGGAAAGGCTTCGAAAACCAGACGAAGAGGTTTTTTCCTTTGCCAAGTATGGATGAGAAATATCTACCTATTGTGACTTGAAAATATAAACTAAAATGTAGCTTAAAAGTATAAGCTAAACTTACATTTTAAAAATGCATCCTATACAATCATTAACCCCTCATATAGATGCAACGAAAGCTCCTTTAAAGAAATTTTATAAGTGTCTAAGATCACTCTAATTTTAACTCATTCATATAAAATACGATTTTAATAACTAAAATCAGTCCTTAATATAGGTAGGCTTCAAAAACGTGACGGGAGAGATTTTTTCCTAGGCTAATCTAATTATAATATTAAATTTTAACAAAATACCAAAGAACAAAATGATGAAAACTTAACCCAAAGAAATCCACAAGAGTGGACAATACAGAGTTATAGATAAATCATCATAGATAAATCCTAAACAAAGATTAATGCAAAATCACAAATGATACATAAATTTAGCTACAACCCAAAAAAAAAAAAACAAAACGATAATAATAACACAATTCACTCAGTTCATAAAAAATAAAACTAACATCGATAATAATAACACAATTCAATCAGTTCATAAAAAATAAAACTAACACCTAAAAAATTCAAAATGATCACAATAAACTAGACCAGTGTATAAATCATAAGTAAAGCTATCTAAATAAAAAAATAGAGTTTAAAGGAATCTCGAAGGAACCACGAACAAAAGACAACAAATAATTATAAAAAAAAAAAGAAAAAATACAAAGCAAGAAAGTTTCACCATAGGAAAGTATTTTCAAATAAACATCAACCCAACCTAAAGGAAATAACAATGAAAAACATTAATCAATTTCCAAAAGGATAAAAAAAACAATCAGAAATAAAGGGAAAATAACAATAGCAAAGGAATGTAAATAAATGTACTAAACAATGGTCACCAGAGTTTGAACTCTAGCGATTAAATCTAAAAATCACTGACATATTCACAAATACATGTAAACAAATATAAAGAGAATAGAAGATAACAGGCGTGGAGAATAAGGTGGGTCTGGTGGGAAGTGACGGGGAAAATAGGCTGTCACGACCCAAAATCTAAGTTATGATGGCTTTTACAACCCTTCTATAGACAAGTCTAACCCTACAACCCAGAGCTACGTGTAATGGGCTATAAACTCTCAAAACTACCAATGCGACAAAGAAAAGCATAAACAATACATAGAGAATGGAAGCCAACAGGGCATCATACAAAACCCAAAATCCAAAACCTGGTGTCAGTGGAACAAATACAAATAATCCCTGTGAAGGATAATACAATGCATGGCCTGATGTAGATCGAATAGATTGAATAAAGTAAGCAAGAGTCAAGGAAATCACGATCGGCTCGGACAACAAAACTCACCATAATCTCCGTAGCTGGCTAAATCTACTCGCACAATCACGATGTTTCTTATAACCCCTACCAGTATCTGCACCACGAAAAAAGGTACAGAAGTTTATCATGAGTAGCAAATAAGGTATCCAGTAGACATCATCGGCCGAATGGGTTAAAATAAAATACGAGGAATAAAAGCGAGGAAGTAAAACAGGTCGATAATAGTAGAAATAGTAAAACTAATAATAAGCAGAGAGGTAAGATATCGGACGTGCCGGTATAGGCTACAGGACTAAACATGGTAGATTCAATCTACAGAGACCAATATCCAAAAACCCAAAATGGAGTAGGGGAATATACTTGTACTCCAGCTCATTCAAAACCCCACTAATCATCATACCATATATGTGTGAACCACAAATAAAGATTGAATAGAAGAATCCATTAATTAAGGAATGGAAAGTAAACACACAAGAAACCTACCTGGCATCCCACTCCACTAGTAAGTACAAATAGCATAGAAAAATCTACTTGGCGCCCCATCCTGATGGTAAGCACAACCAACACAGAAAAACCCACCGTGACTCCCCCTTAAGCCCAGTGAGAACACACCATACTAAGGAAAAACACAGGGGCATAAGAAAGTAAAATAGAACAGTATCAACCTCGGGCACACACCCCTAGTCAGTGCCAGTTACAACAATCAGACACACACCCCCTGTCAGTGTCAATAATCAACAACAGACACACACACCCTGTCAATGTCAATAATTGGGCCTCGCCCTCACAATATCAGTGCCAAGTCTCCATCCAAAACAGTAAATATATAAGAGTATCAATACAATGGCAATAATAAGACGAATAACAATGGAAACGAAAAGTAAATAGAGTCTAGGATCATCCAAAGGCCACCATCTAAGAGCTCATCTCACTACACTCGTCGTATAACAGCTAAAATAGTTCCCAAGGTCAGTGGCCTCCACCCTTCGTCCTCTATGGCCTCTCACGGACCCTCGGCACACATCAAGAACATCAACAAAGAACGAGAATCAACCTAATTAACCTAGCCCACACTGCTAGAAATATCACAAGAATAATAATAATAAGAGCCATATTGTAATTTGCAACCCGGGTCAGAAAGTGTGCCCCACAGCCTAGAAAAACAAACTAAATATACTACCACGTAGCCCTCAGCACGGGGGACTCGTGGTTCAAACTTGAGCTTATGAAGACGACGACTAGAAGGGTAAAACTAGGTCTAAAGTAATAAAATAAAAATATTTTGCACAATTAAAGAAAAATGGAAACAACTAGAATTACCTAAAAAACCTAGAACCGCAAACACAATCACCCACACAATTCCCCATGGCTTGAAACCCTCAAAACTCAACTCACACACTCAAAAAGAAACTTAAAACAAAAGGCAAATAGCTGAAAATGAAGGGAGATCCCATATATATATAGAGTAGGGGGCCGCAACAACACTTTTTTAGCCGCAGGTACAACCTCGCCGGGGTGGCTGCCTTGGCAAAGGGGCAAACTTATCCAGCGCGGCACCTTGGGCGTAGGGGAGACCTCTCTAGGGCGATCCAAGGGCTACAGATGTGGTCTGTGACCTGCAGAAACACAAGGAAAATAGGAAAACTTAGAGGGGTCTAAAACAAGCATCCGGAGTCCAATTCTAAAAAAACCAAAATTGCAACTTGGGTGGAAAACACACCACAGACTCAATGGAATAAATGTAATGACCATCCGAGGCTATTTAAGAGAAAAACACCCCAGACCCAAAAGGATCAAAACAAAGCCTAACTAAGGACTTCCACAAACCTACTCAAAACAAGCATGTGCACCTAGAGAAGTAAACCAATGAGTAAGCTCGCCCAGACTCGACATTTCATAGTTGAAGAAATTGATAAAATCCTGAATCCAACATTTTAATCATCAAAAGACCACCCAGGCTCAACTTAAGGTCTATCTAGACCAAAGTCAGTATTCTGAAGCTAACAGAACTATCAAAATTTAATTTTGAGTGTGTTTACTACTATTTCACTCTTGAGTTCCCTTGTTTCAAAATTGAAACTTCAAAACTGAAACTTCGAAACAGGGAAACTGACTTAAAAAGTAAATAAGCCACTAGGGCACTGAGCTAACAATCCCAGCAAATCATAAACAACTTGGGGAAACTACCAAACTACTATAAGTATACGAGAAGACGAAATGTAAGAAAATGACCAAGCGGGTCATTACAACATCCACCACTAAAAAGGTTTTTCATCCTCGAAAGTCAAGAGAGGAGTAGTACCTGAAGGATCAAATAGATGTGGATACTGAGCCTACATATCACACTCTATCTCCCAGGTAGCTTCCTCAACTAGTTGATGTGCCCAATGAACCTGCACTACTGGAATCTCCCTGGACCTGAGCTGCCTCATATCTCTATCTATAATAGCCTCAGTTTCCTCAATAAAGGTCAGGGTATCATCAATCTGCATATCTTCTTAACGAAGGACATGGGATGGGTCCGGTATATATAGGCGGAGCATTGATACATGGAAAATTGGATGGACTGCAACAAACTCAGTTGGCAAGGCTAGTCTGTAGACAACCTCTCCAACTCTCTGTAAGATCTCAAATGACCTAATGAACCAGGAGCTAATCTTGCCCCGCCTGCCAAACCTCATAACACCCTTTATGGGCAAGACTCTAAGAAAGACTAAGTCTCTAACACTGAACTCCAGGGGCCAAAGCCTAAGGTCTGCGTAGGACTTCTTCCAACTCTGGGCTGCTCACAACCTATCCTAAATAAGTTTGACCTGGTTTATGGTATCACAAAGCCAATCAGAACTCTGGAGTTGGTCCTTGCCACCACTAAACTAACCAATGGGTGACCTGCAATGCCTACCATAAAAAGCCCAAAACGAAGCCTTCTGGATACTATAATGGTAGCTGTTATTATACAAAAACTATAGAGAGGCCAAGTGTCTGTCCCAACTACCTACAAAATCAAAAACACATGCATGCAACATATCCTGAAGTACCTGAATGGTCCTCTCTATGGGTGAAACGTTGTGCTCAACTCAACCTTTGTACCCAACTCTTGTTGAATTGACCTCCAGAACCATGAGGTAAACTATGTGCCCTGATCGGATATGATAGACACTAGTACCCCATAAAGTCTAACTACATCATGGACATATAACTTAGCCAATTACTTTGCACCCCAACTCGAACGAGTCGATAGGAAGTAGGATGACTTGGTCAACCAATCCACGATAACCCATATGCAATCAAACCCTTTGGAAGTATAGGGAAGGCCTTTAATAAAGTTCATAGTAATCCGCTCCCATTTCAACTCAGGGATAGAGAGCCTCTGCATCTCAACGCCCGACCTCTAGTGGTCAAACTTTACCTACTGACAGTTCAAACACTGAGATATAAAGGATGCAATAGACCTCCTCATATCTCACCACCAGTAATGTTGCCTCAAATCGCGATACGTCTTTGCAATACCTGGATAGATTGAGTACCTAGAGCAGTAGGCCTTACGTAGAAAAGTCAGAATCAGATCGCCAACCCTCGAAATAGCAAGGCGACCATGAACCCATAATACACCATCAGTATCTATTGTAGCCTAATCAAAATCACCCGATAGTACCCTCTCTCTCAATTGAACTAGACATGGGTCCTCATATTAGTGCTATCGAATCTGGTCAATCAAAGACGATCTAGGCTCAATACAGGTAATAACTAGCTTTTGCACTAAAAATCCAAACTAATTATCATGTTGGACAAGAACTGCACATCATAATCTAGCGATTTCTGAGAAACATGTACTGTAGCTAGGCTCCCCAAGCTCACCACCTTACGACTCAAGGTGTCGGTAACCATATTAGTCTTGCTCCGATGGTAGAGAATAGTCAAGTCATAGTCCTTCAGGAGCTCAACCCACCTCTGATTCCCAAGTTAATCTCTTTCTGAGTCAGAATGTACTGTAAGCTATGGCAATCAGTGAATACCTCGCAGTGGACTCCATATAGATAGTGCCTCAAGATCTTAAGCACAAAAACTACCTCCGCCAACTCCAAATCATGGGTGGGGTAGTTGCACTTGTGATCTTTTAGCTGCCTCAATGCATACACTATAACATGGCCCTGCTGTATCAGAACACAACCCAAACTAATGCATAAAGCATTAAAATACATAGTAGATGGATGGCCCTCAATTGAACAAGCATCAAAGCGGTAGTCAGCAACTCCTTAAGCCTCAAAATGTTGGCCTTACACTTGCTGACCACTGGTAGGTCACATCCGTTCATATCAGTCAAGTCAAGGGGGAAACAATGAAAGAGAAACTCTGAATGAAATGATGATAATACCCTACTAACCACAAAAAGCTACAAATCTAAGCCACAGACATATGTTGAGCCCCTCCCTTAGGTTGCTCGTCATGCCCTAAGCATAGCAATTCGCATCGGCAGGGCCCATAAAGGGACTCAAAACCACATGTAAAACCTCGTAACAATCCCACCTGTAGTATAATCATCAAGGGAAAATATCAAACTCGAGCTCAGTCTGTATATGATATCTTAGTTGAATTCAAGTCCAACTATGTAGGAAAAAACCTATCTCAATAAGACCGAATTGTCGCTGTGTAGGAAATATCCAGAAAATCATGGTGATAGTAAGAAAATAGCCACAAATACTACAAGAAAATAGCTCCATACTGCTTATGAGTGCAATCATGGAAGATATAAATATATATGAAATCAGTTTTAAATTATTATTACTACTATCAAAACGAAGTAACCTTTAAAAAAGTTAATGCATGCTTACTACAACAGAACCAATCAATAGGATAAACTAGTTTATGGCTGCTTCTGGAATCCATTAGATAGCTGCAAAGCCCTAGTCATAAATTATATCCTCTCCTAGCCAGACTACGGTCTCGATCCATGAGTAATCATACCAATAATTTCATAACTTCCCAGAGGGCGCCAGTTAAGGGCCAAGTACACACACATATAGGGAAAGATACAAAACTATCATAGCTCATTCTAATACAACTCACTCTTAAGCTCGCACAGGTCTAGGGAATGATATCATCATAGATGACTGTTAACTGGTCGTATCCAGCTAGGTAAAATGGCATCACATGAGGATTGTAACTATCTAGTATAGTGGTACCTAACTAGGTACAATATAATCACCTAAGGCTGCTAACTAACTAACAAAGCCGCAATCGGCTATTTAGGGTCACAACTTCCCTAATCACACACAATATCTCAAGTAGAAAATAGAATAATAAGCTTACCTAGATTAGCTCTAGATCCACTAGCCTAAATCAGGGGTAGCTACTAAGATCTAATCACTAGTATAACCCCATTCACAACCTCAGTACGTTCTAGAGGCAGCATGTAAACAATATGCACCAAAGGTGTTACTCCTCCCACAACCACATAATGTTCTAGAGTTAGTCTTAAACACATGGGTAGCTGAGTAAATAGTTAAACTACAAGCCATCTAAGTAGGCCATGGGCAAGAAGAATAAGTATATCGAGGCCCGACTAGTGATCTCAGCCCCAAGCTGGCATTTACTATACACATACAATATTAATACCCAATCTGAAATAAGATGACAGTAGCCTACCTAAATATTGGTGATGTCCTTGAGATTCATACCCAATATCAAATAATCACGTAGGAAGCTTGAAATGGCATGAGGCTAGCAAAAATGTACCATATCTTTCAAGATGAGTAAACCAGGATACAGATTCTTATATAAATAGCTAGGTCAAAATTCAAACTGAAAATGGGTTCGAAAATCATAATAGATTAGAAAAGTACATATATTATACCAGCATGTAGAGCACAATTCATACATCATATGGTTCAAAAAAGTCTTAAGTTAATAGAGGAAATAAAAGATATAAGACTAAAAATTATATAAAATACAGAAAGTGAAGAATTACCTGGTATAAATGATCATAGAACCACCATAATGAGTTTCTATGGATTAAAACTTGGATCAATATATTAAAAATTCCTTAAAATTCTCTGAAATATCAAAGGAAATGTATGGTTTTGAGTACAAGCTTGAAATCCTTACGTGAAGAATGAAGTATATAAAGGCCTCCGCTAGATCGATAAATTGGTCATTTGGCCGATTTATCAACCAATCATTTATTGGTCACCTAGTAGATAAATCGGTCACTACATCCTTCCTTCACATATTTTTGGAAAATTTCAAAAAGGAACACAAAATGAAAACAGAGTCCGATTTTGGAAATTCATATCTAAAATCTTCATAGAATCGATACTCTGGACTTTACAGAATTAACAAAAGTGACATTTAGGGTCATATAAACTGGAAAGTCCAAAAAATTTAAAAATTATAAAGGAATTAAACTATAACAACTGTCAAGGACCCAACCTATCATTCTTAGCAACTCATACAGGGCTGGTGGCAATTACAATAATGCTCTAAACAAATAAAAATCACAGGATTACAAAAATGGATCTGTGGTCCATTACAATATCCACCATATAAAGAAACTTTAGTTCGTGCAAGTTAAGAAGAAAGGAGTACCTAAAGTTTGAAACAAAAAGAACACGACAACTCACACGATGTTTTTCTACATCCCAATGACCTCCTCAATATTACCACATGCCCAACGGAATCTCATCAAAGAAATATTTCTGGACCTAATATATCTACATCTCTCCTTAATAGCTGCCCCAAGGTGCTCGATGCAAACTAACTAGTCATCCAATCAAGTTGATTAACGACAAAATATACGGGATGAATCTGGTATATTACAATGAGGAATGGATATTTAGATAGAATAAATTGTACCTTCACTAACTCTGAAAGAAGGACTAATCTGTAGGCAACCCCACAATCTTCTCTATGATCTCGTAAGGCCCCTATTAGGCCCTTAATCATCAAGTCCTCAACACTAAACTCAAGATGAAAAGCCTCCAATATATGTGTCTCCTTGTCTACTCTATGAAATCTAAAGTCTAAACTCACAAGACTAACTCTCTCAGTAGCATCTCGAATCAAATCAGATGTTTGAGGCCAAATCTCAATACTATTTTATCCACCAATTGGTAAGCTGCAATATATATCGTACAAAGCCTCGAACGATACTATATGAAGGATAGAATAATAGTTTTTGTTGTAGGAGAATGCTACTAAATTAAAATATTGATCTCTAGTACTATCTTAATCAAAATGCATTTCAATTCTAGAGTACCTGGATGGTTTGCTCAGACCGCCTGCCTGTTTGTGGGTGAAAAGCCATACTCGAGCTATTGTTGTACTCATCTCCTATTGCAAAGTTCTGTAGAACTGTGAAGAACACTACGTACCCCTGAATGATAAAATAGAGGTTATAGTCCCATATAGACAAAGAATCTCTCTAACATACAAGGAAGAAAATCTCTCGACATCCCAAGAGGATGAAGTAGAAAAGGAGCGGATTTGGTCAATTGGTCCACAATGATTCATATACAATCACAACTTCAGGAAGACGAGGGAGTCTAAAAAAACCATGATAATCCACTCCAGTTCTACTCAAGAATAGGGTGTCGCTGTAACACACCACCTATACTATGGTGCTTGAACCTCACCTATTGGCAATTCAAATATTGGGAACCAAACCCCGAACGATATCATCTAAATGCTAGAATAAAAAATATCTTCATCTAAAACCTTATCAAAACTAATGCCAAACTCAACCACTACAAAAATTGAGGACACTAGCCTGAAATATATCCTGAGGTGTCCAAATAATTGAATTACACTAGTTATTAGCCTGCGAATGGAAGAATCAGGACATATTATCCTCAACAAATTAAGATGTGAATTGGTTATCACTGTATGAAATAACTAGAACTGGGATCTCACGTAATCGAATGATCATTCAAACAGGAAGGTAACAGGGTCCTCTATGCATTTTTACTATGCCCAAGCATATGGAATATCTGGTACAATAGGACTCGTAAGGAATTGTCTGAAATAAGTTAGCAACTATAAGGACCAATGCCTATACATAATGTAATGTGAGAAATTAACAAAACCTTTCCAGAGAGACCCGTAAACTATGGGCTCCTCAGTAATAGTCAACTAACAACATAAAAAAAAAAAAAAGAAAACTCACACAGACCAGCAATCAACAATAGTAGGTACCACAAATGGCGATTGATCTTTTCTGCAAAAACCAACCCTACTCTTGGCTCGAAACTAAAACCAAATTAACTGTCAAAAATACATATGGAATGGAATACAAGAAAGTGATCACCCAAAGTTACTCTATCATACTACCCACACATTGATAGTAGTTCTAAAACTAAAACTGTAGGATCACATGTTGTCATCTCATAATAGCACTATGTAACAACTGAAGTTGTCGCGTCGCCTAAAAGACAATTGCCTAGAACTAGTGATCATCACAAACTGTAAATAGGGATAAACTCCAACTACTCATAATCCTATAATGTTAAGTGCCCCTAACATAGAACCTAAAATCATCCTGACTTTCACACAAGAAACAAAATCATGAAACTGGACCACAACCTCATATAAATCAACCATTGGCCCAAACAGAAGAAACCACAGCAAGCCACCTCTATATCTATTTGCAAGGATCAAGCCTGCACGACTGCATCAACCGAATAAGATTGGAAATGGATCATAAGAATAGGTATATGGAATCCTCTTGGATACCACAACCTCGATCCTCAACCAAATGAGCATTGTCGGCTACTAAAATAGCTATATGGGTGCAAAGATCGACTACATTAAATCACAACCCATGGAACATATGAGATAATAGACAACCCCATTTAAACCTAACATAGGTGAAAGGTAAAGTTAACACTTTGGAAATCACTCTGAAATCAAAGAAAAAGAATAGAAAAGAGGGTCATTTACTCAAAACAATTGCTCACTCCGATCCTCTAGAACCAACTAATGAAATTGACAAATAACGGGGTCACAATCCAGAGCTACCAAATAACTCATGTTTTGGAAAGGTCACCACTGGATAATCGGGCACCTACTCTCAATAACGAAGAAACTAAGGACTTGCAATTCTAGTAAACACCCCCTAGAGGGACTAACTTCTTGACCTGAACATATGACATATCAAAATTAGCAATGGCCTAAGGACCCCTATCAACCTGCTAAGACACATCAGTTACAGGTAAGTTATAGTCATAGTGAAACAATCTCGTATCTAGGGAGAATAGGGTAACTAACCCACGCCCAACAAAACACTAGGTACACATATCATAGAAGGCCCAACTCCACTAATCACACCATCTAAAGGCTAAACTAGAAAAAAAACTCAACCCCCTACTAGGATCCACCACTAAAAAGTTTCTTTATTATATACGGGAAACAAAAGCATCCTACGAACAACATCTATAACTTGGGGTAGGACAAGGTGAGGGTAATCTCATATAGGATATAGAAAGGCCCATCTAAAGAAAGGGACTCAACCCCTAAACTACTAGACCATAACTTGATAAGGAACCACAAGCATCTCCCTGGGCTAACAGACAAGACTCAGCTTGCCAATCAAAATCACATCTTAAGTGACACAAAATAATTACACATAATAGGGCCAGAACATCGAAATCTAATGGTAAGGCCTAGACCTAGTGTAAAATACCACATCAACAGGGCCAAGGTCACTTAGCTAGCAAAAATAGAGTAAGCAAAAAATAAGTTAGAATTGTTCCTCATTCAACATAAGCCAACTAGGCAATGAGTAAAATAAAACTATATTGTAACTAGAGCTCGAAGGTAGCTCATCTAAACAACTAGCCCTAAGGCTATAATCAAAAAGTGAAGAATTGGTGGAAGAATCTATTGGCCAGCCTGAAGAAAGAACCTACAACCAGGGCACTTCCTGGCCCAAAGGTCAAGACCTATGTAAGCATAACAAAAACCACTATCCACTCTAACTGACTGCTAAGGTGAGTCTACAATCAATGTAGAACATATGTCCCTGTGTTGCAGACACCCTATGAACAAATGTCCTAGATCACCCCACTCACAACAACTTCATCCTGCTCCGACTAGAACCATACTAAACTACTCTAGCACTACAACCCTGTGAACCTGAAGATGAATCCATGACGGGCTGACAACTTCTGGTACCTAGGCCTCTATCGGCTAACTGAGAAAAGATATGAACTGACTGACTAGACTACCCCAACTGAATCACTTGTTTCCCTAAATTTAATGTACATCATATCTCTCACTTAAAATCAAGTATCACCGAAATTATTCTGAGAACTAAAAGGAGAAGTTGGATGGGCCGGACCCAAACTCTGGCTACTATTCCTCAGCTTCTATAACAAAAGATCCCCGAGAAGAGGGTGGGCTAATTTATGGTCTCATGTACAAACCCATCACATATGAAAGATCCATAGAAAGTTCATTCCTCAGATCCCGAGATACATCACAACCAGCCCTCGTCGCCCAGTAAACCTCCTAACCACTAGCCTCGTAGGTTTCATATCAAGCCCTTTCAAGAGCCACCAATTGACTAAAGAACTAGCCAAGGGTATGCTATACTACAAGGTTCTCTATCATCATGTGGAGCAGCCAAGCTGACTTCCTGGAGAAATCCAACTTCTTTCCACATCTAGTAGCATACATTGTAGGGATATGTCTAGAAATCCTAGAAAATGATGTCGCATAGTCCTACATGATCAATGACCCTAACTAATAACCAATCAAACCCATTCTCAACTGATACTCCTCTCAATACTCCTACTGGTACTTCTAAATAAATTTTGGCGCTCTGTGGAACCATCATAATAGTAACCCCTACTAGAGCCTTGGTGACTCCAAAACTTTTATCTAATGATATGATCATCTTGTGCTCGATTCTGATCCTGAACTCTGAGAACGCATCCAGTTATCCTACTGGTGCCTACCGAGGGCCTCTTCCTACATATCTGGAAAGAGTAGGTCCGAATAGAGTGAGAGGAACTTAATGATCATAATGCACATAGGGAGTCAAGAAGTTGAGTCTTTCCTAAAGAGTCATTTGTAGCCTCTGGAAGATAAGATACATACATCTACATGTTGATCCATGTGGCTCTAACAAAACTATTATCCGATAGCTAAAGACACTGGTAAACCCATAACCCTGATTTTACTCTTTCAAGACCCTAAAAATAAGTTATAATGGTGTATAAATCTCATATGTAAACAAGCCTAACCCTAATACAATGAGAATATGATGATTTTGACCCTAGAATATTGAGCTCAAATCATGGGCCTAAAATTATGTACAGTGTAAAAAATATGTCACGACCCAGAAATGAGTTGTGATGGTCATCTCACATATAAACAAGTGTAACTCTGGCCTAGAGTGTACTAGTGAGACATCTCTAAGAACCTAAAAGAGAAGAAAAAGGAGATGATGAGATGGAATAGAAGAAGATCATGGAAATACACATAGAATATAACTCCCCAAAACCTCATATATTGGCTATAGAGCATCAATATATGGAAAGGTACAAATACAACCCACAATGGGGCAAAAGCTACAAAGTACCTATCTAGACTCCAAGTGGAACAGTTGTAGCAGAAGAGGGAAGAATGAACAATGTGAATGCCAAATTCTTACCATATCTCTTGAACAACACCAAGCTAGTCTGCACGATCGCGTCCAACCCTAATAACTTATACTAGGATATTTATCAAAAAAAAATGTAGAAATGTAGCATGAGGACCAAAAACAACAGGTTAAAAGTAGGCATCATAGGCTGATCGGTCACAAATAAGAATAAGTAAGGTAAAGAACGATCAAAATCAAATAGGGAAAGGTCACAAGATATACAATAGAAAATAGGTACTACAGTAATAGCTAGTAAGTGTTATGGAGGGTCAACTATCAATACGTGCAGTAGCAACTAACAAGTAAAGGAAAGACTCTATTAGAGTATAACCCATAAACCTAGGCCACAAGCAAATCAAGACTAAATGTGACACGTACCTGGAGCTCCATCTTAACCAACACAAGAGAAGACTAATAAGTGCATACAAAACCATCAACCAGCTAAGCTAACAACAATTACAGCAAGTGTACAAATAGTACTAATCAGATACAGTAGGGAACAAATAAAGTCTACTAAAAAACAAACACGGTCAGCACCCCATTCTACCAGCAAGTACACTCAGGAAAGAAAGTAACCTAACATGTACTCCTCTCATAAGTCCTGAAAAGTGCAAGTCGATGCGTATAGATACAATGCAAAGTTATGCTAGAAATGTAGATACATACTGATATTCTCCCTCTCTGGGGTATTCTCGAATCAAGAGGGAACCATGGAGGATTCAAACCATATACCACTACTTTTATCTCTGGCTTCGCGTTATGACCCAAGCATAGCAACCCAGATCGGCTGAGCCTGTAGAGGAACTCAAACCCGTATGCAAAACCTTATAACAAGCCCACTTGTAGTATTGTAATCAGGGGAAAGTGCCAAAACTCAGGCTAAGCACATATATCATATCTCAGTGGAAACTCAAGTCCATCTATGTACGCAAAAACCCAGCCTCGATAAGACCAAATGATCCTCGTGTAGGAAATACGGAGAAAATGACAGTGATAGTGAGAAAGTAGCTTTATATAGTGTAAGAAAATAGCTCCATACTTCTCATAAGTGCAATCGTGAA
>JBDJHY010163195.1:0-12546 GCA_039654485.1 Withania somnifera | reverse complement strand
TATCAACAACACATAAGTATATCAACATGTACATAATCAAGAGATATCCACATCCTATGCCTTGCACAGGTATCTATTATTAACTACTAAGTCTCTGCCCCATATCAATCTAGTGCCCACATGTCACTATTAACAAAGAACGGACAAAAAAAGGGTACTGGGGTGCTATAAAACCTAGCTACCCAACCCATGGATGCTATTTTGTACAATTATAAAAGCTATATACCCAAAGATAGCCCCACGGGAGCCTACTTGTCATCCGATGACAAAGCTTTGCAAAATCATAAATTATACTCCGAATGATAACAAATAATCTCTGAACGATCTGAAACTTATGTCAATAAATTCTACACATTAATACGAGTCTAACGGTGTAATTTATACTAAATTCTAGACTGGACCCAAAATCAGGCCTAAAATGGGCCTAAACGGGTCAGCGAGGCCCACTTGCCGAAAATGAAAATAAATTTCACCACGAGGTTCCCAACATTACCAAAAACCTGTGCTACAAATTTGAACACAATCCGAGTTCGGGAAGGGCTTCAAGACAGCCCGGAAAGAATCTCTCTTAAGGGGGTCAAAGATTCACTTTTTACGAATTTACCGCTGAAATTTCATCGTATAATTGATATTAGGAACAATGTATACACAACTAATGAAGAATTCCATGAATATATATATAGACATGATTTTATCACTTCCAAGGCTTGGAGCCATTAATGGGAGAAACTAAGAAATTCAAGGGAAGCAAACTTACCCAAAAACGTGGAAGAATTGAAGAACAATGATTCTGGAATTTTATCCTCCTTGAAACTCTTTTTGGGAGGAAGTATCCACTTTAAAAACTGATTGGTAGGGAATATTATTGCTAAAATAAGGAGTTGGGGGCATTCTGCACCCTATATACTACCATCCTATTGGATGGGCCAGGCCCCAAGAAAGTCTCTAGGCCCCCTTCTGAAATTTCTGAAAAAAAAAAACTAAGTCTGGAAGTAGGAGGCCAGGTCAGCCCCTACCTGTGTGAGCTGATGAGGTGAGCTAATGAGCTCTCAGGCTGAGCTGAGTTCGACGAAGTGAGGAAAGGTGAGCTCAACCCCCGAGCTGAGTGAGTCAGACGAGCTGGGCTAGCTAAGGCCGAGCTCAGTTGTGGGTTTTTACTTCAGAAATTCCAACTTGGGGTTCCGTATTAAAACGGACTCCAAATTTGACAAACCTTATATGTGTTTTGAGTGGAAAACATATTTTGGACTCAACAGAATCGATGAAATTTCCAAATTTTCACAAAATGGCTCAAATCTAGATTGAACACCTTGGGAAGCGTACCAAGGGTCCAACTAGTCCACTAATAAAAATCATACACGACCGGAAATCCACTACCAAAGTATCCCCTACAGGGGTAGCAACATGCATAGATACAGCTAAGAGATCACTAGGCAACCCCAAACTAGGAGCAACATAGGATGACACATACGAGCAAGTAGACCCAAGGTTAAATAAGACTGACACTGGTATAGAACACACAGAAATCAAACCACTAATAACAACATCCGAGGCCACAACCTTAGGTCTAGTGGAAATCACTACCATGATGACCACTACCTCGACCACCACCCAGAAAACTCTTGCCACTACCACGATAACCACTTGTGGCCTACCTCAAGCTAGCGGAGGCACTAATCTCAAAAGCTATGCAAATCGAGGAGCAGTCTAAATATTGCCCCTCTAAGGACAAGCGCTAGCATAATGACCCACAAGGTCATATTCAAAACATGGTCCAGTGGACCACTCTGTTGGAAACCTCTGCCGGAACCCATACGACTACCATGTTGCGATGATCCAGATCCTCATGAATACTGTGCTGGGGAAGGAGATGAAACCTGCATTAATGCTTGAACCAGCCTGTTGAACTGGCCCTGTGCACAGTAAAACTAACCATGGCCTATAGAACAAGACCCACTGTAACCTCCCTGATGTCTTTGCATCTTCTCATTGCGCTGACGCAAGCCTGTCTCTCAAACCATATGCAAATATGCAGATTGTCTCTGCCTCAATAGGAATAAATTCCATGCTATACACTAGCAACTAATAGATCCGAGCCTCATACTCTACCACAGGCATCGCTCCCAACTCAAGCTTCCTAAACTTCTCTCTTAGGCGCTCTTGCTCTGCCCTTGATACACACTTCCTCATAAAGACCTTATAGAACTCATCCAAATCGGTTGTAGTGGACCAGCTGGTCTTCAAACCACAAAATCTCTCCACCATTGTTCAGCTACACCACGGATCTAATAGGTGGCAAAAGCTACACGGTCGGTGTTCGGCACCCCCATGTTCGTAAACCTATCTTCACATTCAACACTAGACTTATATGCATCTTCTTCTGGAACTCCAATAAATCATGGGGGATCCAATCTTAGGAATATAGTTAGAAGCTTCTGCTCTTAATATATCATAGTTGTTTTCTACTAAACTTTAGGAGAAACAATCATTACTAGGAGGACCTGAGCAGGTGTAGAGATATCTTATGGAACAACAGGTGGAATTGGCTTCAATATAGGGACTATAACCATAGGATTTGATGCTGGAACTGTCTAATCGGTGTCCCATTGGTAGGAAGACCCTCATAGGCACTAAGTAACTTCCAAAAAATATTATGACAATTTCCATCGGTAGGAATACCATTATAGGCATAAAGTAAATGCCATAAGATGTTACGAATATCCGAAGAAGGTGTTGCGATTGGAGCAGGAACAGGTGCTGCAACAGGCACTGTAGCTGGTGCTGCAATAGGTGCTGCAGGCACTGATGGAACCTCTGAAGTAGTGGTGGGAGTAGGTACTTCCGCAGGTGCTCTGGTTGTCTTCCTTGCTACCGATAAACATATACAAGGCATCTACGAAAGAGTGATGATAATGAGTAAGGACTTTCAAGAAATTATCGAGGATGTACGCATGATACAAGATTTAAAAGAAAGAGTTATTTTTCTAAATGTCATTATAGCCTTCCAAAGATAAGCAATAGATGTCTCCATGCCAATCCGCAGTTCTCTACTAGACATTAATTCGGTACACTAATACCGATGAATTTAGGGCTCTGATACTAATTTGTCATGACCTGATTTCTCGAATTATGATGGAACCTACTATACCACTAGTAGACGAACCAACCCTGTAGTTCGAAGCCGAAGCAGAGGACTACTATATCAACAGCAGGAAGCAAAAGCATAATAGATACTATATAAATAAAGCAGAAGTAAAAAGAATCAATAATTCCCAAAAACCTGGTATCAGTGTAATACAAAACCTCTAAGTAAAGAACAAGGAATCAAATGTCTAATACAAATGTATCTTCAAAAATAGATGGAGATCAAAATCAATACTGAAGAGAAGTTAGAAAAGTTGGATGCCAAGCTCACCCTGAGTCTCTAAATATCAATAGAATCTGTGCGAACAAAAATTTGTGAATCAAGGTCAGGCACCTGTACTCAGATCTGTACATAAGAAAGTGTAGTATGAGTACAAGATCCCGAAGCAACCCATACATAGTAGGCTTCGAGGACCCATTAGGAATATAACGATAGTAAAAGCAGTAAATAACGGAAAATACTAAACATTGTCACAAAATCAAATAGTACATCATGGAAGCTAGCTAATCAGATAGGGATCAATTAAAAAGTACAGCATATATTTCTAACTAATCACATAACCATACTTTAGGACATAAAGAAAGACGTGCCTAAAAGCCTTGCAATTGTATATGTGAATAACAACAACAATAATCAAGAGTCAAAAGAAGATAGTAGGAGAAGAAGGATGGTATACTGATATCCTCAAGTAAGGGATAAATGAATTAACAATAATATTACTCACCATATCCTAAATAACACGAAGTATCAGGTAATAGATAAGAACAGACAAATAGTAATAATAGTACTAAAGTAATACATATAAATCTTGTCAAGTCCCCCAAAAAGAAGTGCAGCATACACATAACACGCTCACCCGTAGGCATCACTATCTACTAGGGGTATAGTAAAGAAAACAAGTGTAGAAAAGTAAATACACACCATGAAGTAAATAGTCCTGCGTACATTTCTCCTTTAGTACCTGTAGGTCCAGTAGGAAGAATCCATGGAAGGATACCCTAGATGTTCCTGGTATATCCCTACTCCATCCTATAAACCCCCTCTTCTGTGTCACTATAGCATGGAGGTAAGGTCCCTGGTGGTGTTACATCACGTACAATAATCTCACATCCTAAATCACAAAACCTCAAGGGTATCACAGTCTGGCATCCAATGCCATATAACAATGATATCATCAACCCTTACTCTGCAAGTCATGGCATCCAATACCTTAATATAACAGTATCACGAATATCCTCAATAGAATAGGTATCATCAAGTCTCCATAACCAGTATGTGTGATAAGTGTCAAATATCAGTAGTCACTGTCATATCATGACAGACTCAAGTGTCAGCGGCTATCTCAATTCCCAACATTAATTAGTCAAATGATAATTCCCGATGCCAGGGTGTAGAACTTGAGCTAAAACAAGTATTATCGGGTGCTTGAAACAATGTCAATCTAAAATAGTTAAAAGGTCATGTACTTAAATTATTATTAGAATATTATAATTTATTTGGTTTATATCCTTATCTATCATTATTACTAACACTAGTCTCTAGCCTTCATGGCTCAATAATTAGGTGGTGATACAAGCCCAACCCCAACTCACTCTAATTGGAGCCAAAGACCCAACCTCTCATGTAATGCATGCAAAACATATCAGTAACTATTTATTCATGAAATTACAACTATTTATGCCCGAACAGATGTCACTAGGATTAAAATAAGCATAGGCACCACACAAATCTAGATGCCAAAGTATATATATCAAATAATGAATAGATGAAAGAATGGTACAGGGTAACTATAGCCACCTAGCTAATCAACCCACAGATGCTATTTAGTATAATTATTAAAGCTATAAGCCCAGAGATAGCCCCATGGAGCCTACATGTTGTCCGAAGATAAAGCACTGCAGGCTCACAAATATTACTCTAACTGATATCAAATGAACTTCAATTGCTCTAAAATCTACGTAAATATATTTCATATATCTATACGGGTCTAATGGTACAAATTATGCTAAGTTTTAGAATGTGCCTAAAATGGTCTTGCAGGGCCCGTTTGTCGCAGTTGAAAATAAACTTCTCCGTGAGGTTCCCAATATTACTAGGAATCTGTGCTCCAAAATTAAGCACAATTTGAGTGCGGAAGGTATCCAAATAAGACCGGGAAGATTTGATTATAAAGGTATCAAAGATGCAATATTTATGGAATTAAACATCGAAATTTGATGAATTAACTATACTACGCAGAAAAATATGCTCAAGGAAAGAAGAATTATGCAATAATATGTGAGTTATGTTATGAATTCATCAAATTCACCACTTGGGGCCATTAATTGAGGAAAGAAGAAATTTCAAGAAATAAAACAAAGAAGAAACTTACCAAATTGCATGGAAATTGAAGGGCAACACTTGGGGATTTATCCAAACCTTGACTTGATATTTGGAAGTCTTTTTTACGCAGGAACTAGTTAATTGAAAGGTTTTTCTGATTAATAAAGTGAGGGTCATGCAGGGATTTCATAAAACTTACAGGAAATTACTTCATCGCGATCGCATGACTAGAGTCCGCGATTGCGTAGAATACCTACTTTGGTCATCACGATCGTGGAAGGGAAGATCATGATCACGTTAAGGAGAAGAACTGTGATACATCGCGATCGCGTACTGGGATCATGCAATCACGTTGAAGGAAACATTTACTACATTGTGATCATGCATGTACTGATCTCGATCATAAAGAAGGATTTAAGCTACACCGGTTGTAGGTTTTGACTGTAAAAGGCAAAGAATTGTAGCACTATAGATCACAACTTAAAATGCATTCAGAGTCCAATTTTTACAAGAAAACTATGCACAGAAGCCCAAAATGAAATTCTGAACTCAACATCGCAGTCAAAATCAGAATCTGAGGTCCCTTTGAAAAAACGTTAACCAAGTCAACTCTTAGGTTTAAAATCATATAATTTCCACCAACACCTCAACAATACAATGAAAAGTTTGGGAAATAAACCAACATCTGCATTAGCTTAAAATCACTATTCTGTAGCCGAGGAAGCATCAGAATTTTGATCGGACACTCTGAATACCAAAATGCCACCCAAGCTCCAAATTAGGCTTTAAACTTAACTAAAATCCACAAATGAGCACAAATTGCGAATGATAATTCAAAAACACAAACTTAAGGTCAAACCTAACTTTGTTTGGCATTCTTGAGCTAACAAAACTATCAAAATTTAATTACGAGCTTGTCTTAAAGGAAAGATGACTTTGGTCAATGAGTACATAACTTTTGGCTCTAAAATAGGCAATTTGAGATATTTCTCCACCTAGCCTTCAGGGAACTGAATTATTGATCCCAGTAAGTCATAAATGACTTGGGGTAGCTACTGAAATGCTCTAGAATACAAAAATTATGTATTTATCATAAATGACCATAAGGGTCATTAGACTAATCAAGGCGTCACTACATATTTCTGGAATGCCATCCAGCTATTGGCGAGTCATTCACTGCCTGATTGACCAATAAGACACAACTCCAGCAACATCAACTAGAGGAACTACTTCTTTGAGGGTCACAGACTTCATCCGCATAAATCCGCCAGAATTCACTGGATCTAAAGTTGATTAGGATCCCCAAAATTTATCTTTAAGGTTGTGAAGATACAGGATGTGATACATATTATGGGACTGAAGAAGCTTGAGTTGGCATCCTACCAGCTCAAGGATGTGGATCACCTCTGGTTCACTATGTGGGAAGACTAAAGGTAAGTGCGCTGCCCGATGGCTTGGGAGGTTTTTTTTTAAGCCTATTTAGATATATTATTTCCTAGAGAATTGAGGGGGGCTAAGTAAAGGAGTTCATAAAACTTAGGAAGGGTTATCTATCTCTTAAGGGATATGGCATGAAATTCAATAGGTTATCTAAGTATGTTCCTAAGATGATTCTTAATCCTATGGCCAATGAGCAAGTATATTTATGGAACTAATGATTTATTTAAGAAAGAGTGCAAGACCATAATGCTAATAAGGGATATTAACATATATATACTTATCACTTACACTTAGTAGATGGAAGAGAAGAAAAGGAAAGAGAGGGAGATGAAGAATAAGAAGGTAAGACTTAATCATCTTGATCTGAGTTAATAACAGAGATTTTCTATAGGAAATATTCCTTCTTCTCAGTGGAAATTTTTAGTACCAACTCTATCTACATCTAGTTCACCATCTCCAATATCCAGGTCTCACAAGCTTCAAATCCTTTGGGGGCCAAGTATTAGGGTAATGAACCAACTAATACCATGAATTTTTTCACTTTAAATTAGTGTACGAAGAACCATCCGGGGAGATTTTAGTTGGTAAAGATAGGTTTTATGGTTGTGGACAGCCAAGTCTAAGGTTGAAGGACTATCCTATGGCAAGAAAGCGAAATCAAAATTCTTGGTAAATCCAGCCTTCGGTATAATCAACTCTTCCATCCCGTGCTACTCAATAGAGTGCTACTTCAGGTATTAGTAGTAACCAAAACCAAGACTAGTTATATGCACTTTGGTCCCTCCAAGACCAATAAGACTTGCCTGATATTATCAATAGTATGTTATATGTCTGCGCTATAGATTATTATGTGTTCTTCTATTTTTTTGGGGATACTTATTCATTTTTTAAAACTTATGTCACCGTGATATTTGGGGTTAGTCATTTTCAACTCTGATAGTCATTTTTAGTCTCTACTCTAATTGCTAATTTCATAGTTACCGAAAGGGTCTACAGGAATTGCCCAATTTCAATTCTTGGGAAAGTCACTTATGAAGAATTGATAGAGTTATACATGATAGATACTTGTGTCATCCTCTTCATGGATTGGTTTCACTCTTGCGATGCCCTGGATCGTTCTTGGTTGTGTTCTTTTACAGAATGGGAAGGTTATAGCCTATTCTTCCAGGAAACTTAAGGTCCATGAGAATAATTATTTGAGTCATGAACTTAAGTTGACTTGTGTAGTTTTTTTCTATGAATATATAGATTCTTTACCAATATGGTGTTCATATTTTATAAGTGTTTGATCAGAAGGATTTGAATCATTGTAAAAGGAGATGGTTAGAGTTACTAGGATATGAATCTTGTAAGAGGAGATGGATAGTTACTAAAGGACTATGATATAAGTGTTCTTTACCACCATGGTAAGACCAATATAGTTTATAATACCCTTAAAAGACTTTCTATGGGAGTTTGACTCATGTTGAGGAAGGTAAGAAGGGAGTTTCCAGAGATGTGCATAGGCTTGCATTTGGTTGTTAGACTGGTTGATGCTGATGATAGTGGTATGATAGTGTTTAATGCATTATAATATTCTTTGCTGGTTTAGATAAAAGAAAAGCATGATATTGATCTATTTTTCCTTCAGTTGAAAGGGGTTATTGGTAAATAGAAAGTACATGTTTTCTCCCAAGAGGGAGATGGGATGCTACATTATTTTGTTTTGTAATGCCTCGGAGTCACCCCCTAGGAACCACATGGCATCCTTAACCATCAAGTCTCCATATCAGCCTCAGATGAAGCCCTAACTCGTGCATATCTTTAAACACTCTCTCATAAGGAGAAGCATAATATAATAAGAAAGTTTAAAATAGTGGACCATCTCACATATTAATGATGATACTGAAAGATTATGAAAACTTCAAATCAAATACCATTAAGTCAACTATCTGAAAACCTCTAAGTATTGAAATACTAGGCTATGAGGCAAAGTCCACATCTAGCATTAGAAAGAAATGATTGACTATAGCAGTAAAAAGTCTGTTCTAATAAAAATAAATCAATAGAAATAAAGTGTTCCCCGTCCATCGGAACTCACCAATACTCTAACATCTAAAGATAGTGGATCTAGTCATCCTTGAGTGTAAGGATGGCTGACCTGTCCTACATGTGAAATCATGCAGCAAAAGAGTATGCAGTATACTGAGTATGCTAAATGGAGACAATTACAGGAAATATCAACATGAATAATAATATGAGTATAAATGGACCATGATTAGGCTATGCAATGCATGATCAAATCACATTTCAAATTAATTATTCAATAAAATTTAAGTGTGAGAATCAAGCTTTAGCAAATCATAAGTAAAGTTAAATATATGAAATCAAATATTTTGTGGGAGGTTCTATAACTGACATTCACAACCATGTGAGCAGACATGGAATTCAGCAAACAACTTGCTTAAGGGAGTAATTGACCCACCACGGGATCACTACCTAACAAGTAACCGAGTGGATCCAAATAAGTTGTGTCTGTCATAATAAAGTTATTTAGGAATATGTCATCCTAGGGATGACAACATAGTTATGAAATCTAGCCTTTCAACCTAATCTTCTTGGTGCTAATACTTCTCCAAAACATAACTCTGCTCCTGAATTAACAATTTAAAGTAATTTAAGTAAAAATCTGACCAAAATTTCATGACCTAGCCTCTTTGGAAAAATTCTTGTCAATTCTTCCTCAATTTGATAAAATCAGGGCTATCTTAACTTCAATTTCATAAAATCATGGCTAATCTAACTTAAGCAAATATCGTAGAAAACTTTCAAATTAACATATTTATGAATCAAGTCATTAAATAATACATACAAGTTTAACCCTCAAG
Source organism: Withania somnifera (assembly GCA_039654485.1). NCBI lineage: Eukaryota > Viridiplantae > Streptophyta > Magnoliopsida > Solanales > Solanaceae > Withania > Withania somnifera. Next base: position 2,772 of record JBDJHY010163195.1, on the reverse strand, counting down.
TTTTAACAAGTTTTATTTACAATTTAATCAAAGCCTTGACAAAAATAGTTAAACCATGAATAATAATGTAATAATGCAAGATTTCATGCAATGCTACCCAAAAATATTAATAGATTATAATAGGAGTAACATCTACAACATAAGGATTCAGTGTTTGATGAATTCTTCACTAAATACTTAATAAATATTTAGGGTTGGGTCACAAGGGTAAAAGAAAACCCTTGTTCATAAGCCCACACACCCGGCACTTGGAGAAATTTGGAATAACCCTGGGTCTTAACTTTTTCTAGAGTACATATTGATGTTTTCTTCTATTTTGAATAATTAATTTATAGATGTTAATAAATAATGAGGTGTTAGGATTCTATATTAGTTTTATGAATCCTAAAACTATGTGATATAATTCCATTGAAGAGGGGTAAATGACTAAGAAGTCCCTGGAAAAAATAAATTAAAAACTAGGCCTGGCAAGGTAGATTCTATTCCTAAGGTTAGATTAATTTCTTACCTAAAAGATAGAAATATGATCTTTAAGGATTGCATTTACCATATAGTCTGAATTAAGGACTCTGATTTTGAGAATCTTGATATTTAATCAGTTTCCGTTGTTAGAGAGTTACTAGATTTCATTACAGAGGATCTACTCAGAGTCCCTCCGAAAAGGGAGATAGACTTCAGAATAGACCTCACTCCAAGAACTCAATCTATTTTTAGTGAACTAGGCTCTAATACTCTCCCTAATACTTCGTGAAACATACTTGTCTATAAAGGCCTTTGTGAACTAATACATGTCATCTGAGGTGACCCCGCTGGCCTTCTATCTTTGTAAATTTGTAATCATTGCTTAGATAGCCTCTCCAGTTGATACACGATAGAGTTTCCTCCATTAAGATCTTTCAATCAAAGGATCTGCAACCTCTCCCCACATTCAACTAATAACTCATGGGGATCCTAGCTCAAATATTTTGTGAACCTTGGTGGTGCCATATAGATAAAATATCTTAGGAGCTTTCGATCCTCAAAATTCATCACAGTCAGAGCTGGGTGAGACTTAACTGGTTGTGCCACTAGAATGGGCTATACCATTGAAATCTATGATGGGACTTTCTCTAGCTGTGCAAGGGTAGCTGGGGCACCCTATGATGCACCCATATGTTGATATTTGTTCCTTAGATGAGGGCACCCCACTAAACATAGTGCATATATATCTCTATATCTCTCTCAGAGCATCGTGTGATGGCATAGGAAGCTATAGATGAGGTAGATCTACTATTATAGAATATGGTTGTATAACTCAGGTCTAGCCTCATACATGAGCTCTAGTTTTACCTTGGCCCCTAACTAAAGCCCTTAACGGAGGTTGGGGATCCTTATCTCTATTAGTTATTGTAAGAGTGCAAACCATCTATGAAAGAGTTAAGCTAAGTGAGGTTTATTCAGGAAACCAATAGGAAGTTCATGCATGAGAAAAATTAAGAGATAGTTTGACCTAAAAAAAATCTTATAGCTTCTCGAGTATAGGATATGAATGTTTATTTATCAACCTAAAGGACTCTAATAGACAGTTGTTTCTGTAGCCAAGGATATAGATAAATTAGGCTCTAATACCAATCTATCATCACCCAAAAAATCAAGTCATTATGGCACCTATCAAACCTTACCAAAAGGAAGGCCTAAATTGCACAACGTATCAAATAATATGAAACCCAGAAGGGAAAAGAGACAAAACAGATGCTCAATGCTCATTATATTATATGAATCAACTCTAATGTAGTCTGCATGATCACGGCCTTACTGATAACTCATATTGGGATCTGAACCACGAAATAGACAAAAATATATAGTATGAATACCAAACAACAAGTCTGCAATAGGCTTCATAAATATATCAGGCATAAATAAAGCATAAATAAAGTAAGTAGAGAGTATAAGACTAAGGCGGGCCAACATCAAATAAGAGCAACAAATTTAACTAAAGCAAGCGAGTCTATATAAGAAACTAAAAGGCGGAAACTAATGAGGCACACTAAGTTAATTAAAGAAAGAAAGTCTATGTAAGAAACTGCAAAGTAGCAACTAATAAAGCACACTAAACGATAGTGATTATCCATACCCTTGAGCTCCAATGCATGAAATGACTAAAAAAAGGCTAAGATAGCATAATATTAAAAGCAACATCAACAGGAGCAACATAACCTGAAATAACATATGGGGAAAGAATAACTAAGAAAATACCCAAATAAATACCCAAGTGACCCCTAAAAAGACCAGGGGGATGCACACAATAAAATAAGGTAGTTAAAACTTAATTAATACCCTAGAAATATAGGCTAGGTACAAGAACCATCCAAGGAACCCAATGTAACTTCCCTCATAAGCTCGAAGGATACAAATAAAGAGAAGGTATGTAATACAAGGGGGTGCTGGAAAAATAAATTATGTGTCGACATGCAACTTCTTTAGGATGTATCTACAGTAGGAAGCACCCACGGGAGACATTTTTATATACCAGTATAACCCCATATGCACTTCATAGAGACCCAGATGACAAGACCCATGGAGGAAATAACCTCCCATATGCATAGTGTGATAATAGTGCCAATATCATCATAATTGAAACAAATATCTATTTCAATAATGAAAGTTCGAGATCAGCTTGTATAAAGTACCAATAAACCCTTAATGTCATTATTAAGGTGAAACCGATATCCATAGGTGATAATTGGTACATAATGTCAAGACTTATAAGTAAAATAGCTCCATACTACCATG
>JBDJHY010163174.1:0-12546 GCA_039654485.1 Withania somnifera | reverse complement strand
ACTAGTTGTTTTTGGCTTTTATGTGCGAATGCATTAATGGACTTACCAGAGTAAGAGTTAGGTATTCAACTGGTTGTCTTTGGCTCTTATATGCTAGTTTTGATTAAAGGGAATACAAATTTATTGTAAGGATATACAAACCAATACACAAGTATGACCCTACTAATAAAAACAAACTTTGCAATTCAAAGTTCTTATCGAGCCACTATGATGAATAAGGGAACAATCCAGCATCAAGATATTTGAGTTTCAACTCCTTATTAAGAACGAATTAATTTATATATTGAAACAACAGTTTATAGAAAAGCAAGAAATAAAGTTTTAGCATAACTGATAGATGATTATGATATGAAATTTCAGAGAATTTTAAATTATAGAGATGAGGTGCTAAGATCTAATCCAGAGAATATATGTCTAGTCAAGCGTCATGATGAAATATATAAAGACGGAAGAAAATATTTCAATGCTTCTGCATATATTCTGATGTAATGAAGAAATCCTACTTAATTTCTTGTAGGAAGTGCATAGACTTAGATGGTTGTTTTTTAAAGCTATTTGAAAAAGTCAATTATTAATTGTTGTTTGTAAGATGAAAACAGTCTATTTGGCGGCCATTAATCTGCACAATGATTGAGGTTGAAGATAAATTCACTTGGAATTAATTCATCAGGCTTGTAAAAAAAGATCTTCAATTGAAAGATAGCACAGACTTAACATTGACAACAGATATGTAGAAGGTTAGAAATAATTGTTGAATTTAATTTTTACAACTTCTTTTATATTTATTCAATTAGTTACATGTTCTATGGTTCATGCAGAGTCTTCGGCATATGATAATTGAGCATATGTTCAATGTTGAGCATAGAATGTGTGCTAGACACATCCTTTCTAACTGATCCAAGAAATGAAGAGGAATAAAATATTTTTGAAGATATGCAAAATTTACTTTTGAAACTGAGTTAAAAGATCACATTAGGCCTACATGAGATAGTTGGCAATGGTGATAAGATTCTTGATGAGTTATCGTATTACAATTTAGAAAGGTGGAGCAAAATTTACTTCAACCTTAATACGAAATCTGATATTATATTAACAACATAGTAGAATGTTTCAATACATGGTTATAGACAGTAAGGCACAAGACTATTATAACAATGCTCGAAGAAATACAAATGAAAATGATGAAGGGAATAAGGCAAATGAGAGAATTTTATAATAGTTGGATCAGTGATATTTTTCCAATGGTCATGAAAGTTCTGTTAGAGAACACAACTAAGTTTATGAAGTGTAGTATTGAAAGAAATTCTGATACAAAATATTAAGTGTTTGATAAAAGATATAGATATATTGTGAATTTGTTCAGGTAAACTTGTAATTGCAAATCATGGATATTGAGAGGATTACCATGTCCTCGTGCAATAGCTTCTCTTCGCTACAAATAATTGAATTCAAGTAACTATATCTCTCATTAGTACAATAGAAACACTTATATGAAGACATATAGCCACTTCATTCAGCCAATTCTGAATATGAAAATATGGTCAGAATCACAGAACGCTTCTTTTGTTCTACCTAATATTAGGAGAATGCCAGAAATACTAAACAAAGTGAAGAGTAAAGAGAAGGGTGAAACAAGAAAAATTAAAAAGTTGTTCAAAAAGAGAATTGAGATGTCATGCAACATTTTCCATAACAATGAATACAATAAAAGAAAGTGTTCTACTCTTTCATCAGAAGATGTCCCAAGATAATATAATGTAGGCTCAACTACAATATCTGCTACTGCATCAACATCTGCTGAAAGAGAAAGGAGCAGACCAAAAAGTGCAAGAAATTGCTACTCCAACTGAAAAAAGAGGGGGTAGACCAAAGGGTTCTATAGAAAAGATAATAGTTTACTTCATGTAAATATTTATTTAACTAGTACATGTAATGAGTTAAAAATATTTTCTTTCTTTCTTTTTTAGGGTGGAATTACTAGCAGATCGAGTATGATGGGAATAAGTGTACTTCACATATAATCTGAATCTACTATTTTTTATGTTTCTCTTTCTTTACTATTATATTATTTTTTATTTTTATCATTATTATATAAATATTTTAACTAATTCTCTATTGGAGTAGCCTGAATCTCCTAATGAAAGATTTTAAAATATCAAATCTTTCGCATGTGTTACTAGAAATCTTTGATATACACAACAAATTAATGTGAAATGAAAGGGAAAACAAGTTATGACCTTCACGCAACTTCAAGAGATGGGGGGGAGAACAAATGAAGATAAGGTCCAAGGTTGCACACTTGAGTCAAGAAGTTCCATGGCTCAATCCAAGAAACTTTGGTGTAACTGTTAGTTTTCCTATGTTTTCTAATATATGATGTATTGAAATTTAAGCCTTTGTTGTGGTAGGTGTTTACTGGTTGTGTATATTATGTAACACCTTGAAAACCACCCTAAAAATTTTTTGAAGCTAAAAAAAGAGTGTTGAAAACACTTCATGAAAATTGGTCATTTCCCAACTTCCGGTACGGGTCCACGACCCGTCATTAAGTTCCACAGACCATGGAGCCCGTCATCAACTTGACCTTGTAAAGGGTCCCTGTGGCCAAGTTTCCACGGTCCTCCATGGCATATGATGGTCCTTTGATGGTCTTGTGGAACTCATGCAATGGAGAACCCAAAAGGGCCTAGGGCCGATGAACCAGTCGATGATTCGACTGCAGTTCGATAGCCTATCGAACCGTTCGTCGAACTTGCCCAGTTCAATTTTAATCCCATTTTTATCAGCATCAATAAGGAATTTTAATACCTTTTTTTATTCCCAATCCTATGTCGTTTTAGGCTTATTTTACCTTTTATAGAAATAGTAAAACCCTTAATCTTTCTGTTCTATCTACACTTAAACATTATCAGACAAGAGACGGAAAAAAAACTCTTAGGAACAAGTATAAAATTTCAAGCCTAGGGTTTCAAGTTCTTCATCATTTCTTAATCTAAGGTATTTGTTCCCAATTAGGTATGGGGGTATTCAATGAGTGTTTATTTACTCTTATACCCAAAATTTCAGTTTTTGTAAGAATTGGTAATTTCTTCAATCTAGGGTTCAAAACTTAAAGTTTATGAATCTTAATTATATTGATCTCATGTTTTCAATTACGAAAGAATTATACGTTTTACAAATATTATCATGATTCCCATAAGATTTACATGATACACACATAACTAGTATGCTCAATTTACTTTTTAAGACTTTAGATGGATTTATATTTTTATTTCAAGAAGATCCTTAGAACTAAAGTTGAAACCTTTATGATTTTATTTTATATGTATCACATGAATTATGAAAATCAAACATGATATGTAAGACAAGTATTAACGAACTCTAATTCAATTATAATTTAAGTTACGGGTATCTAGATATGTCCCTTTTAGGAGACTTTTCAGAATATAAGCAAATACATTTTGAGAGTATTATTTAGCACTAAGAGGGTTGACTCATCCCATCAGTGAGTATGTAGACAGTCCAATACTGTGCTGCCACCGCAGGTAAATTATGATATTTACTTAAGGATCCTTAGCTTAGACTTTATAAGTTTAGTCCTAATTATGACAGGTTTAGGGCGGCCTCTTTTCCAGTATGGGGTTTACTACACTCGATCTTTTTTATATGAATTTATGACACCAAACTCTATATAGTTAATAATGTAGTTTCTTTCGGTCATAAGAAACTCTCAATCTCATGATTAAGATTTAAAGACTAAAATGAACGTTTTGACCCCAAAAAAATATGATTTGCATTTATGATTCAAACCTTGAAAAAGAAGATCGATACTTTTTAGCCTATTTCAGTATTTGAGTCATTGCATAGATTTTCATCCCAGCATCATGTTATTTATTATGTTTTATGCATACACTCCCATACCGGTATATCCGATATATTATACCATTTTGGATATGTCATTTTATGACCTGTAGATATAGGTTTTTTAGTATAGCCTCGTGGTCAGTAAAGTAAATACATTCAGAATAATTTGGTGAGTCCTTACTATACAGGGAGTGAGAGTTGTTTTTTATTTTCTTTCAAGATTATTAGTTAATGTTGAGGACTATTTTGGAGTTGTTCGGGTAGTTCTCCCTAGTTCATTAGAGGTTTCGGACATAGAATCAGATTTGAGTAGTTTTGTTATATTTTTCCCATTTTTCCACTTACTTATGATATTGTCTAGACTGATATATTTTATGATATCCTTGGTAGTTTCGTGATTATTTAAAAATCTTCTGCTATATGTTTAAGTGTATGAACATATGCATGTGTCAAGGGCTTTCTCGGGGTTCACTCGGGGGCTTTTAGTGCCGTGTCACATTCAGGTAGTAGCCTCGGGGCATTAAACAATATATTAGAGACCACAGTTCAAGTGTTCTATGGAAGAATATGGCTTGAAGTTCACTCAATTATCCAAATATGCTCCAGAGATGTTGACTGATCCAAAAGCCAGGACAAAAAGATATGTTTTTGGTATAAATGGATTGGTGAAGAAGGAATTTAAAACTGTTATTCTTATTGGAGACACTAGTATCTCCAGACTTATGATGCATGCTCAACAAATAAAGGATGAGAAGTTAAAAGAATGGGAAAGACAGAATAAGTGTGCTAGGTTCAATCATATGAGGCAGACTCATCAATAAGTTTTTGAAGAGGCAACAGGCCCTAGTCTCAGCAAAGTTTCTCAACACCGGCTTCGTCTTCATCTAGTGCACTAGCTCCTACTATCGGGAATAATAAATTTCAGAAAGGGAAGCCTCCGAGGTCTAAGTCACAGGGTAATGTTCTGACCAACACCATGACTTATATACAGAGACATTTGGCTAGACAAGATGGTTATTTTGGTTGTGGCCAGCTCAGTCACAAGGTTTGGGATTCCTCGGTGCCAAGGAAAAGAAATCAAAATATGGGCAAGTCATAGTCTAAAATATTAGTAGCTCCACCATCCCATAACACTCAGCATGGTACTATTTCTAGAACCGGTGGTAGCCAATGCCCGAACCACTTATGTCCTTGTATTTTTATTAAGAAAGCGACATCTGGCTTTGTTATACTAGTCGTTTATGTCGATAACATAAATCTCATCGAAACTCCAGAAGAGGTCAAAAAGGCGATTGAATATCCAAAGAAAGAGTTTGAAATGAAAATCTTGGAAAGACAAAACTTTGTCTTGGTCTGCAAATTGAACATTTAGCAGATGATATCTTCATCCATCAACCCGCCTACACTGAGAAAATTTTAAAACGATTTTACATGGATAAAGCACATCCTTTAAGTACTCCAATGGTCGTTCGATCACTTGATGTGAATAAAGATCCATTCCGACCTCAAGCAGAAAGAGAAACTGAAGAACTCCTTGGTCCTGAAGTACCATATCTCAAAGCAATTGGTGCACTTATGTCCCTTGCTAATGCAACAAGGCCGGATATAGCATTTTCTATTAATTTGCTTGCAAGGTATAGTTCTTCTCCTACGCGAAGGCATTGAAACAGAGTCAAACATGTACTACGGTACCTTAAGGGGACTATTGATATGAGTATTAGTTGGACAAGAATTAGGATAATGAACATACCTATTTTACACTTCGGTTGGGATTTTAATAAATGAGAAAGATAATACTTTCTCCGTATATTTTTATTTATTCATAATAGATTCTGTATACTCTTTAAAATGTAATAAATAAAAAATGTAATAAATAAAGTGCATATTTTATCATGATATTCATATTAAATGATGTATAATTTTAATGTATTTAGAAATGATTCAGAATGTGTACTTAATATTAAGAATAAATAGAAAAAGATTATTTTAGTATGCTAAAATGAATAAATCAAAGTGAAAAATTTATTTTTATTATAATGAACAAGTAAAAACAAATAGAGTGAGTATATCCCAAGAGCTTGTCCAGTATAGTGATAGAAGTACTCACTATATTGCGTATATAATAAACGCTGCTCTAGTATATAGCCTGTAAATTACTTCCTTCGTCTTATTTTATGCGACACCCTTTTCTTTTTATTCATCTTAAAAAGAATGTCATCTTATAATCTGAAAGAATTTGGCTTTGAAATTATCCTTTTATTCTTGATGAAATAATTTACAACTATACAAAAATTCAAGAATGATTTTATACTATGTACTTCAAAATTCTTTCTTTTTTTTTTCTTAAATATAATGTCAAGTCAAATGGTACCACATAAAATGGAACAAAGATAGTATATAGAAGAGAGGTAAACTGCACTAGATAAGCTCAGTGCGATTAACTCGAGTAAAAAACATACAATTTTTTTTTAAAAATATATGACATATTTAAAAGATCACATCCTTAACCGACTCGATTACCTAGCACATAGTTAGTTATTTTCCCTTTCAAAACTATTTTCGTCGAATCTCAATTAAAACCGAGATAAAATTAGTGACAGCTTATGATCCGTTTGTGTAGATTGGAATTTGGAGCTGCGTTGTTAACATTTTTATTTTTAGTTTTAAGTTTTATAAGGTGTTGGTACATAATTCTTTTATGCTATCAGATTAAGTTAAGTTACGATAAAAAAATAATTATTCAGAATAAGTTTAGTATGATAACTTTAAAAAGAAAAAAGAATAACTTATAATAACTCATTAAATTGATCAATAAGCAGTGGTTACTACTCCTACACTAGTCGAACAAAAAGGGAGAAACTTTTTGGACTTGCCAATTTATAATTTTCCTTCTTGCTCTACAAATGGTAAATATTGTGTGGAAGAAAGAAGGAGCAGAATTTTACAACTTCGAAAGTTTTTAAAAAAATTATTTATTTTGACTTGATGTAAATTTTTAAAAAAATTATAAATTTTAATGATTTTATGCTAAAATTATATTAAATATATCAAAGTATATTTTACTTAAATATACAATATAGAAATTAAATATTGTCAAAAAAGATTAAAAAAAAATTAGTCATTCTTTTTTAAAAGAATTGAGTATAATATAACCTTTTCCGATTGTGATATAAATTGGAAAAAAGAAGAGTTTACCAGAATCTCTCTTTTTTTACTAATATACTTAGGTAGGACAAACTTTTCAGCTGTTGCACTTTTGACAATTTTCCTCTTGGAGCTATTGAACTAAGTGTTCATTATGAAACAAAATTTTATTTTATTAAAAATGAATAAATAATTGATATTATGCAAGAAATTTTAATATCTTATATACTAAGAATAGACTCTAGATTAATACACTTGGTACATAATTATGATTTATATATTCTTAATCTCGTATTTAATTCCAACATTACTAATTCATTATTAATCCTGAAAACTTGCTTACAGATCAAACGATCCATAAGATCATTTTAAAGGTTAATAAATGAATGGTCACTTACCTTTTACTTCACTAAACTAATTAAAGTCACTACATTATTCTTTTTGTACCAATTTTATCTAAATATCATGAAAGTCATATTATTATATTTTGTAGTAATAACAAAGTCCTTCAATTATGCCCATATCAGAAAGTTAATAGACATTTTCTATGATAATAGAGTAAAATTAAGTGACCCCTTTATAATAAAAAGTATATTTATGATATCTAAGTCAAATTTAGGTACTTTTTATTATAAATAAAGTAAAAATTAAACGATCATCCAGAGCATTGTTCATGGGATTCTTTTAGCACATTCTTGTTTGTTTGCTAAAATAAAAGTAGGATTATTATTTAAAAGATATGTTTTGTTTCATTTGTTAATTTAATTTGTTGACAATTCAAGTGATTTGAGCGTGAAACAGGTGTTTCATGAGGGCAGCACAAGGACAAGTTATATTGATTTTTAAAGTTATTTATGAAATAGAGATGTCGACATTTTCTTTTATATTCACATGTACCAAAGTCAAAAAAAATAATGTGAACAACTGAGATTTTCAAAAGCTTGTCACAGAGAATTGTATTCCAATTTTTTCTTGTACGGATTTGAATTGCAGTTTGTTGGTTACATTTCACCATACGTAGTTTAAATGTAGTATTCAAACCATATTCCTAAGTTACGTTTGTATAGATAGATTAACTGCATGATTCAAGCATGTCATGTAGCCTTTTTTTAATCGTAAAAATAATCGCTTATTATTACTTATAAAATGAATTAAAAAAAATAACCCTTTCACATAAAGACGATTTTCTTTTTGTAAAAAGCATAAATTAAAAATAAGCGTGTAAAAAGCAACCAAATTGTCCCTTTTTCTGGAAAAAAAAAAAAACTAAGAAGGATTTTTGCACAATAAATTTCATTTTTGTCAAACAAAATATAGTTTTTCGGTTAATAATATTTCTTGATATTATTGAAACTATTCTTCGATTTTTTCAACCAAATGATATTCTTTTTTGTCTGTGGTGGAATGAAGTTCAGTGGAAGCAAAGCTAAGTGTAATATGATTTTTGAAAATTTTAGTTTTGTATCTTTTGCATTCAATTAAATTAACTAGGCTTCACTTTTCTCTTGTTGGTTTTATGAAATGTTCTATTTGAGTTTACACTTAAATCTTTTTAAGTCATGGTGAATACAAGAGTGATACTGTGTTGATACATTGCCATTTATATTCAACAACATAAACATAACAAGTAAATGAATGTGTTTGGCAAACAAGAAAAATGTCATTAAACAGAAGCAGAAGCTATATTTTATACTTTATCTATTATAATTTATGTTATACATATATTATCTTACGTACTATTTTTTTTTGTTACAACAACAAGAACATACTCAAGATATATTTTTGTTAAATAAAAATAAAAATTTAAATAAAATTTCTATATTAGTTATTTGAAATAATGATCCCTTTAAAATAATCTTAATAGTAAAAGTTAATTAATCATGTCCTTTTTCGTGACTCTCAAAAGCACTTTAAAAAGAAATTAAGCAAATGTAGTTTGCTTATCAAAAGCTCTTTTCAAATAAATTAGCCAAACGTGAATTATTATTTTTAAAAAAATACATTTTTAAAAAGTTATTTTAATAAAAGTGCTTTTTAAAATAAGTTGTTTTTTGCACCAAGGTCAAATAGGCCCTTAGATTTCTGAGGTTGTCATGTCAAAAAGTAACGTTAAAAATATATTGTACGCCGATATATTGGGGTATATAACGTGAACATAGATTAAAAACATACATGGTAGCATTGTGACTGAGGTGGAATATATAATGTGCACATAGATAAGAAAACATACCTAATATATAGCGTAGAATATAGTATTTGAGATTTGAACTTAAAGTCTCAAAATAATTTTGAATTTCCTAAATCATTGAGCGAACCTCTAGTCTTATGTTTAAGGAATTCAAAGTCTATATATAAAGACTAAAAATATAAGAAAACCTTATAAATAATATAATTTTTTATTGAGGAGGTTAAGATGAACACCCTCCCGGGCCTCCACCCATCCTAGATTCAACTCTAACTATCATAGTAGATATTCTATTTTCTTATATCTTTTATTCCAGGTAAAACTTTAAAGTAAGAATGAAGTTACAATTTTGAAAATTTCTAAGTAAGTATTTATGGTATTAATATATACAAGATTACACTAAAACCAGATCTAATTAAGATGGAAAAATTACGAAACGTAGAAAATATCTAGTCATAATTACATGACATAGTTAATGTTTAAAATAATTATCATTTGTAGATAATATTTAGATTATAACTATTTTTTTTATATTTTGTATATTTCGGTGCTCATATCCGTTTCCATGCTAAAGTAATTTATTTGCGGCTCATAGTTTTCATTCTAAAATAATGATATATTTGGGACTCGTATATGTTTCCAACCCAAAGTAATTCTATATTCATTATATACGTTTTCAGCCTAAAATAATTGTATATTCGAAGCTCATATATGTTTTCAACCTAAAATAATTGTATATCTGGGGCTCATATACGTTTTCAACCTGAAATAATTGTATATTCGGGGCTCATACATGTTTTTAGCCTAAACTAATCAAGACTCATATACGTTTTCAACCTAAAGTAATTATATATTCGGGACTCATATATGTTTTTAGTCTAAAATAATTATTTATTCGGATCTCATATATGTATTCAACCTAAAGTAATCAAGACTCATATATATTTTCAATCTAAAAGAGTCGTATATTCGCTGGTCGTATATATTTGTACGTTGATTTTTGTAATTAAGAAATTATAACTTTAGAAGCTGCCGCTCCCAATTAGTTTAGTATCTAGTCATTTTTAAAATTTTCATTATTTAAAAGAATTGAACGCTTTTTCATTATTGAAAGAGGTTCATAATGGCCCAATTAAGAATAATATTATTGGGCTGGCATTATCTCTCTGGGCCTTTATAGTAGTTCCCTTCCTCCCACATAAAAAAACAAGTGACTTCCAGCCAGCCCACGCCCTTGTTCAACCCTGGAGCTGTCGTCTTCTCGTTGCTTCCAACTGGGCAAGCATTTTCTGCAGCAGATACTGGTAATTTCGTCGCTTGATTTATGATTTTTGTGCTGTAAAGCTTAAAATAATGATTTATTATTGATGTATATAGTGATATGGAAGCAGAATGTTACAATATAGAAACATAGAAATATCTGGGTTAGAGTCTTTTGTTTTTGTAGAATCTGCTCTTTAGGTTTAACTATTTTTATTTTCAAGTAACGAAGCTACCTTAGAAAACGGTGCATTTTAATATGTTGCAAAAGATTGCAGTTTTTATGGTGGTGTTTGAAGAACGATGAATGATTAAAATTAATTCTATTGGAATAAAACAAAAGAACAAATTAGACTTGTGTAACCTTGTAGATTTGTAATTCATATTCAAATGCAAAAATACTACTCATAATGATAACAATAGCATACATACCAGTGTAATCCCATAAGTGGGGCATTTATGGGCCATGGGGAAGGTAAAATGTATGTGGACCTTAACACTATCTTTTTTGGGTAAATAGGTTATTTCTGATATACCCTCGGTACTCATAAATGATAGCAGTATGTAATAAGGTTAGGTCACAAGATATACTATGGGTTTAGTCGAGGTGCGCGAAAGCTACCCGGGACACCACAATTATAAAAAAGAAAAGGCTAGGTCACAAGTGTGAGAGTAGTGTAAGGAGATACAGAGAGGTTTTTCCTAGTTGTGTGCAGGATTTTCCTAATGACGAAGCTAAGATAAGTAAGGGGGTTCAATTATATCCCATATATTCAGAAAGTACATTGTATAATTAGTGTAAAAACAAATTTATACCCTTCAACAAAAGAAACGCTTCTAGGTATATTTTTTTTTGTATTTTTTCTTAATCTGCTTATTAGAATTTCCGGCCCTGCCTCGGGATTTGCCTTCTATACGTATTTCATGATTACATGTCCCGAGTGTAAACTCATTATATTTTCCTCAAGACATTGGGGTGATAATTGGAGGAATAGATTGCCTTATCCAGTGGCGAACCCAGAATTTAGGGTTTGTGGATGTCTCAAGGAGGTTCGACCCAAAGTTTAAGGTTCTACCCGGAAATCAAAGCATCCAATCTTCTTGATGTTCTGGGTGCTTTTTTGACTTCTATACTAATTTTTATATAATTCTTGTATAATTATACCTAGTATGTTTCGGGCTTGATGGGTGCCGGAGCACCGTAAATTTGCATGTAGGTCCGCCCCTGGCCATAACGTTTATAGTGGGTTAAAAAGTAAATTGATTGTGAATTCAAAATTTAAATTTTGATCATATGCAAATATAGAATGTCCTATTTTTTTTTCTATTTAGAAAACAGTTTGAAAAAGTAAAATTTGATTATGACTTCATAGATTAAATCTTGATCTTATGCAAATATATAACATCTTTTTTTGTTTGTATTTTGTTATCTCTAGGCACATTTTCTTTAGTTGGAAGACTATACAATGCCGCTGGGACTGATATTAGGCTTAGGAAGATCTTTTAGAAGAAAGCGTACTTCATCTCTTGATATTCTTACTACAAAACGGGTTCATCGAGGCTTCTACAAGGGAAAGAATTGCAAGCCTACTGGTTTTCACACTCGCAAAGGTTTGAAATTTCTGTTCAAGCATTGTAAACTACTATTCTTTTGTCTTTTCTCTCTGGTTGGATCAAATTTTCTATAGCTTTACAGAAATTTCTATGTTCCAATTATTTCTATCCAATTACCTGTATATATCTGATACGTGGTACATTAGATGCTTGCAATACGTAAAGGCTAAGACTACATGAAGCCATCACCATCTACCACCTTTGTTCTAGTGAGAAGTGAAATTTTATGCCATTAGGGTATACAAAATCATTTTTTTCCTTGTCTATGGTTAAGCTCGTAATGGTAGTCAGTCTTTCACACCAGTGTTTTGGATGGCGAAAGGCGATAAGGCACTGCCTCGCCACAAGGCGAGGCGAGCACCTTTTTAATATGCAACGATAATTAATATAAAAAAATTAAACTATTTAATTGCATATATTAATAACTAAAATTTCAATTGCAATAAAATATTTCAATTAAAAAACTAAATAATTCATAA
>JBDJHY010163146.1:0-12547 GCA_039654485.1 Withania somnifera | reverse complement strand
AAAATGACCCCTATATTTTCTTCGATCAGTCTAGCAAACATAACTTCGACGACCACAAGCCCGTCGAAAAACCAAACCATAACACCGATTCACCACCATTCAACTGCGTCCAAACCCCCGATGCAGCTTCGAAGTCGAATGCCCAGAACCTCTTCGGAGCTCCGTTAAACCAGCAACCAGCAGACCCACTTCACTGAAAGCATCAACAATGTTGAACAACCTAGTCACGCCATCTCCGGCAAATAAACATTTGCAACATTTGCAACCTTGAGTCCAGCGTTTTCTTCAAAATTCTGACCAAATTTTATCATTTATAGCAAACTTTGGTACTATCATTTATATTTTCTTTCTTTAAATTTCTTTTGGTGGTTTTGTTAATGGTTGCTTTTATTTAATTAGTAGTTTGTCTTATTGTGATTATTAAACACCACCGCAAAATTCGTATAGTGTTTCTTAACTAAAATTCGAGGTCTTTAGTGAAAATTATCGAATTTTTGAATAATTGTCGGCAGACTAAACACTTAGGATGTTTTAGAAGGCCTCATCATTTTAAAAGATGAATTTTGTTTTAATTGAATTATTTTTAAAACCAAATATTGATTACTTAATTAGCCAAAGATAAAATTTATCTGCTGGGTTTTTTGAGGCATTTACTTATATAAAGATGGATATTATTTTTTCAAGTTATGATTTTTTTTAAAATTTTAAGTTAGAATTACTTCATATTTTTTTAAGTTATATTTGTTGACATGAAGTTGATTCATATTTTTCAAGTTATGATTTATTTTTATATTTGTTTCAAGTTAAAAGTTAGCTCATTTTATTCAAGTTATAATTTTTTACTATTTATTAAGTTGCAATTATATTATATCAAGTGTTGATTGTTATCTTGGCCGATGAAGAAATTATCGTCGATTTTCAAGGCCTCTCATATATAAAAGATAAATTTTAATTTTAGTTATTATTTTATTTATTTATATTGTTTATTGTTTATTGTTTATTCATCACTAATGCCAAAGAAGATTCAAAGAAGAAATTCGAACCTCTTTTAATTTTCTATAATTATTTGTTTTGTTAATCATAGGTCATTTTAATTAATGCTTTATTTTATTTTCCGCACATAGTTTATCTTTATATTAGTATGATATATATTTACTCCTCAATTGAAAAAATGATTTCATTTGGGAACCACATTTGTGGATTTTGAAAGACGCCTAACCCCTTCACTTCGGAATAACCGTCATGCCCCTAGCCTACACCCTGGGCGTAACATGGTGCCTGGAACCACGAGTGGCTCCAAGTTAACCCTTGTGCTAGCATAAAGCATAAAGCATAAAGCATAAAACTCAGACTAAAAACTAATCTGAAAGAAGATACATGGCTAACTTTCATAACATAAATAAATAATAAGAAAAAATACTATGAGTGAGAAATATATTATTTGAAAATTGGATACAACTATTTGACTGACTGCCTACGAAGCCTCTATTAATACTGGTGAGTAGTTAGGACAAACCCTAAAAAAATTCTAAATAACTGAAAGAAATAAAATAGGCCGAGACTCTGCTTAAGTTGCCCTTGAAGAATGAGAACTCGCCAATGCTAACTAGGATCTTCTTGCATTTATCATCCATGATGTTGAGAGGAATGCCTGAATCTACAGTATGGGTATAGGTATAAAGTATGTATTAGTACTTTGAATGTACTGGTTTGTAGGTATGCATATGATAAGTAAAATAATTTAAAGAATGATTATGAACTGAAGAGTTAAAATTGAACATGCAATTGAATCATAAAAATTGATACGCACTAACTCACCTTTTTATCTTAAAGCATAGCT
Source organism: Withania somnifera (assembly GCA_039654485.1). Taxonomy (NCBI): domain Eukaryota; kingdom Viridiplantae; phylum Streptophyta; class Magnoliopsida; order Solanales; family Solanaceae; genus Withania; species Withania somnifera. The sequence goes on along the minus strand of JBDJHY010163146.1, from coordinate 10,707 downwards.
GAAAAATATCTAAGTGCATAATACTGAAAATAATCATATTTGAAGTAAACTATATTGAGTCATGTATAATATACTTTACTGAAACTTAATATATCTTTTAACTGATATATAACCATGCGAACTAAATGGAGTTCGGTGTGCTTCCTCTACACCGACAAAGAGGGGCGATAACTGGCAAAAGTTAACACGAAACATACATTAGGATCCTTTTATTATGCCTCAACGATTTTGGGCAATTAACCTACGGTTAAGACATAGTTAAAGAACTTGGTTTTTATAAACCTGCGTTTGCTCGATGCTCAATAATCCTCCCAAGATATTTTCCTACTTATAGATCATTAAAATTTCATACTTTGACAGATCTTGACCTTGCATAAATAATAAATCATATCTTATCATGTCATGGTACATATCAAGATGTCAAAGTTGCTCATAATCATTTATGATCTAACCATAGCTAATTAGGAGACTTACTAATTTTATTGTGAGAAGAAACTTGTATCATAGTTTATCACAAATTCAAACTAAAATCATAAGTCATAAAATTTGTATAGAATCGTCTAACATAAAAATCGTACTTTGTGTTCAAAATCACAGATGAGGATAAAAATCTTGGAAACATGCTAAATCATGGAGAAAAACATATTTCTTGACTTTATGAAATTCATTCTTCAGTAAAACCATTAAATTGGTAAAATCATGAGAAATATGTAATTTCATACAAATAGTCTTCATAAATTAAAAACTCATCAGGAAACAAGGAAGATCTTTCTAAGAGTTATAATGCAAAAAATCTTCATAAGGTATCATAAATGTATGAAAGACATCAAAATTGTAAGAAATTGTGCATAAACTAGTTGGAATTGAAACTTGAATTTTGAACCCTAAATTGAACAAATTTCATAAAAACCTGAGATTTTTGGATATTATGATATATCCATGGAAAATAATGATAAAAGTTTATAAAGTATGATTATGAACATGAAATTATCATATGATACTGAATTTAGAACATGAAACTGAATTCGGGTAAGAGCCCTAGTCATGGAACTCATAAAATCATAATGCAGAAGTATAAATTTGATCATGAGGGTGAAAGGAATGTCTAATTGAATATCCACATACCTTAATTACTCCCACAAGACTTGAAAAATATTCTAAATTGAGTATCGGTTTCAAGGATTGAGTCTTTGGAAACCTTGAATTGATTATCTTGAAAATCCTAAAATTTGTGTGATGGAATCTTGTTAGGAATCAAAGTTGAGCGTTAGAATTTGTGAGGAAAGATTAGAAATTCATAAAATATGTTTACCTTGATAATTGAGGATAAGTTGAAGAAAAAATATCACCTTTAGAGCTAATGGAAATGTGAAATAAGGTTAAAAATATAAAAGAAAAGGTCTTTTAAACACCCCTTCTTCGGTTAGCTGGTGGTTCAGGGTTGGTCCACCATATCCCCCAGTGGTCCATTATTTTTTGGCTTTGGGCAAACAAAAAACAATCCAGGACCCCTAATATACTGGAAAAGCAGTGGTATACCGCCGTCGAACCTTCGTGGAAGACGACAGTCTGCCAGATTTTTTTTCAATACTGACACATTTTGGTAAAATGGCCAAAACTAGACTCAAAGATTATTTATTTGATAGGTTATGAGACACAAAACTCTTTATATAAGCCAGTAAGGGAGCTTCGAGTTAAACTTTTTGTTTGGGGTTCCTCTTTGACCTTAATACACCCCAATCACTCTTTATAACCTTAGGTACATACCTTGGCACTTTTATTTAAGTAATAAATCTAATGGTTCTAGACATACGTGTAGAAAGATCTAATCCATAGTTCAAAAGTTTTGGGGTGTTACAATAACTTGAACCCTTATCTAGACGGTAGTTTTTAAATCAAAAGTTTTCAAAATTACCTTTCAAAATGGTTTCCTAATTTTAAAGTTAAGTGGAGACTCTTTAAATATTCACTAATTTTTATTCATTTCTAATTTATTTTCTTACACTTGTTATTTTATTTACTTATGAATTCTAAGTTTGCTCCCTATCGTCAAAAATAGGGAGACTAAACAGATGGTGACTCGCAAGATATTTTCGAGGTTCTAACCATTATGAAATTATTTTTCAATTGAGGAGATGTATCTTTATAGTTATTTTCATACTTATTTATTCATTTTATGCATATCATATTTCTTGTATATTCTGTTATTCATTTATTATGTTGTGTATTTTATTATCTCTTTGTAGATTATGTGTTTATATTCTAAATTATTATAAACTGTCAGTGCATTCATGGCATAAGAATTTTGTCAACCGAAAAAAAATAAATGTTAAGAAAAAAGTTATTACATAGACCCGCGATCATCTCCTTTAGTAATGAAAAAGAATTTAAGACGATTATATTATTTTAATATTTTTTTATTTTAGACTTATAGTTATTTGAAGTTGTGTTGAGCTTCCCTGGGATCTTGTCTCAAGAACTTAGCAATATTAATATGGGTTTCATAGACGGTAAGTCAAAAGTTTTAATTAGATTTCAAATAACATATTTTTTCAATCACAGTATTATTTTTAATATTTATTCATGCTAAACTAGTTTAGCCCATGTATCAACTCTGTGTTACCTTCAATTTCAAATTGTATGACATATGCTAGGCCAAGGGTTAGCTTAGGCCACTTGTGGTTCCAAGTACCATGTTACTTCCAAGGAGTAGTCTCGGGGCGTGATAAACATGATATTAGAGCATAGAGTTTAAATTTCCTAGGGAATCTTTGAAGTCGTTTCTAGTAGATTCTTTCTTATGTGTGTATTGTGCACTACAATTATAATTAGGAAGCTACATGATATTTATAAATAGTTTTTGTTCTTCATATTCGAGGACGTGCAATAGAGTAGCCTTTATGAAGCTTACAGAAAATCATATCTTGCACCAATTTCTATGACTATGCCTCATCTTTGAGATGTTAGAATAATAAATCTCTAATACAGTTCTTTTATAAATAGCCTTCAGGAAGCTCAAAATCTGCATGAGATCTTAAAAGGATCCCGTTAGTGCATTCATGTCTATTGATTAAAAAACAAACCCCTTATTTATATGAATCATGTTGTTTACCAAAAAATATATATTTTCAAATCCTTCTCTAAATCTTACAGCAATTGAGACTTGTAAGGGAGAAGTATGTCTTAGATATTTGAGTAATAGTGCCACCCAAAAGGTAGCCTTATGGGGATGTTGAGCCAAACCTTATGAGGTAGAATGATACTAGAACTATATTGTGCATGACTCATAATATTAATGGTGGGGAAGTTTAGAGTTTAAAGGTGGGCATAGTTATTGATGGTGGTATGTAGCTATAGTACTATGGTTATTAAGTGAGCAATACGATGACATATTCTTAGGCGTTGTCTAAGGTATATTAAGTATGTGTAGGCTACATGGTGGTATGTAGAGAAGGAATTGCCAGTTAGGAAGACTTGGTTTATGTTTCAATTAAGGGAGGATTTTATGATGACAAGTTATTGCGTAAAAATGTCAAATATAAAATGTGAGCAAGATATGAGGGAATTGATGGGTTTAGGCTACACTTGTGGTAGTATTCATAGAAGTATGAATTTATCTTATAAAAGAGAGTTTATAGGGAATATATTAAATATAATGAGGTTGTGAAAAATGGGTTGTGTAGGCTATGACTAGATAGAGTTATGATTGAAAGTGGTTATGTTGTTATTAACTCATAAAGGAGTAGTGTTACCTTTATATTTATAACTTAATAACTTTAAGCCTCAGCAATAGGATAAGGTGGTGTCCTACCCATGTTTAGTACTTAACACTAAGATTGACTCTAGATGATCATTTTAGTAAAAAAATGATCTGAGGGTAGTAAGGTTGTCTTGTAGAATTGATATGGTATGACTGATATGGCCTGTGAAAGATCTTAAGTTTATAACTCACGATGGGTGTGAATAAATTAAGCATGAGATCGATGATTATGAGATCTCTATATGAATAAGTGAAATAATGGCTAAGTCGTTAGATAAAGAAGAATCTAAGTATTATGAATAGTGGATTTATACCTAGGGTATTATTTTACTGCGTGATATTCTAGGATTCCATATTCCAAGTATCACTTTAGAATTAGTGTTAGCGAATTTTGGAAGGTGGGGAAATGTTATTAACCTTCTTTTATGGGGACCCTGAGAGATAAGTTAAGGGGGATATAGGTTAGGTTGATGATATTGAGCCTTTTGGTGTAAGTGTTTACCCTTTCTAAATGGGTGTATGATATTAATAAGCTAAAAGGAGTGGTGACCTTTTAATGATAGCCTTAGAGGAATAAAGTAAATAGTTAATAAAGTAAATAGTTATTCCAAAAAAAATCTCTAACAGGAATTTAAGTATCCATAGGTATGGTTTTTAAAGAGGAAAGTTTAGCATTTATGTGTATATTGTTTTACCAGTTTAGTATCCTTGGCTTGCTAAGTATAAAAAATTCCATTCAGGTATTTACCTGGTTTTCTTAAGAGTTAGACTAAGGAGGTTATAGATAGTCAATATTTGGGTGTCTTAGTATAGATGGTATTTTGATTAGCTCGAATGGATATTAATTTATGGGAGCGATTTTAATAAACTAAGAGGAGAAGAATAGAATGGCTATGTGTTAGGGGAAGGGAATATGTATGCTAATCAGTGTATAGATTATGGAATGATGTCCTTAGATATAATATTAATGTCCTTAGATATAAGATGAGTTAATACAAGTATTCAGAGAGAGCTTAGTAGTCACGTGATTAGGGGTGATCGACATGTACAATAAAGTGAGCTTACACCAGATTGGACTATAACATAAGTAGACAGACTTAACATAAGTATACAGACTTAGAATGTTTATCTTAATCTAAGGGGAGATTAGAAAGTGGATAGCTAAGTTTGATCTTGAGAACTAAATAGTGATAAGTTTTAGAGAAAAGTTATGGTGAGTCATTGATCCATTCTTACCCCCATTCCCTAGATTTCGTTCATCGTGACACCCAATTCCTGTCTTGGTTGTCAAACTCATGCCAAGCTCATGTACTTTATACAGACTCAAGTACATTCTTAATTCCTAGAATAGGAAATAGAAATTTTAGCACAACGACTTCAATCTTACTCCATAAAGTTATGAACCCCATTCTTATGTTATACGACTCGTGATATATTCACTCATGTCTCACAATATGCGCTACCCAATGAATTCATGATGTTATCTTAATGAAATGACTAATAAAAGTCAAGCTAGGTTAGTTATATGTGCAGTAATATCCTTTATTCATGCTCTATTCATTTAGTATATAAAGTATTCATGCCTATTGTATTTTACTTCACAGACCCCATCTATTATGTTTGGGTTGCAACCAAAAATCTATCTAGATTGAACAATATTTGTCTCATTAATGATGCTCAGTCATACTCCATATTTATAATCAAGAGTTAGACCCTCATTTTAAATCTCTTCAGTTTATGTTCGTACTCCATTTCCTCTAGTAACTCTATTTATGAGATGGAAGATGATATTCAAGTAAGCTAGGTAAAAACTATTATGAGAGACAGTAAATCCTCAGTAGTCGTATCTCTGGCGTGCTTGTGTCATGAGTATGAGGTAAGTTCCAGTTAAGTGTATTGAGTAGATAAATGTGTAGGGTAGTTATAAATGGTATAGATGCTTGAGATGATCCCCAGATAGTTTTAAGTACAAGAAAGTCATTAAGAGAATTTGGAGATAAGCTTGAACGTCATGTTGGTAAATGTATGTCACTTGAATTATGTGGTTAGTGACTTCTTGATTGTCTCATGAGGTTTGGTTGTATTAGGTATAAGAAAAAGTAGTGTTCTTGGGGATATATAACATAACACTTAGTGGATTAGACTATTATGATGATATTGTATGTAGTGCCTAGTACCTCAAAGTTACGCTTGAACATGAGAAAAACGTGCAATTAGACTCAAGCTATAGTAGCTACATAAGTCCTTGTGGGAGTTACAAGATGAAAATGATGAAGAATAGTTTTTGGAAGATGGAGTAATATTGAGAAGTGTTGTTAAGCTTGGGTGGTTATTCGTCATAGTGCTTAAGAAAAAAGATAGTCCTATTCTCCCTTCGTGATCAGCAAACTCGTGTTTAATGTCTTATAGCTCCATGTTCAATAAGACCTATGTTCAAGACTAATTCCATGTCTTCAATCAAGCTCATCAAGTCTATGCTAGTTTCCTGCGCTTATAATTCATTCTCCTGCATTCTTTAGAAGTTTGATTTCAAATCCTTGTTGTACTAAAGTGAACTTTTTGGTCACATGTGTCCCTCCTATTCAATACCATAATTCGAGGATGAATGATCCCAAGGGGAAGATATTATAACTCCCTATACTTTTAAGCTAATATTTCAACTGTTCTAGTGCGTAGTTAGATCAAAACCCAATTAGTTGATACTTAAACTAGGTGTTAAATTCATTTACTAAGTGTTGGAGTTGATTTAGGCATAAGTAACCCCTAGCACTAAGATGAATCTAAAACTTCTTCTACTAGCTAAGTTTTTGTATAGGATCAATTATGTGTCAAATTCAAACAAGAATATCTCCTACTCTATAAGGCGTTATGCGATTTACCATATTGAAGGTCAATAAGTCTAATTTCAATGCAACAAACCACACGCCAATACGAGTCCCGAGTAAAAATTTATACATATTTTATTAGGAATATGTCAATAGCAGTGCACTGAGTGGCGCAGAGCGCCAACCCTAAGACTGTAGAGAGATGAAAACTTGGAAAGTTGGTACTTTGAGGGGCGCGACATGCCCAATCCATTTCTAGATATGAAATCTTCCCAATTTCATCTATTTAATGGTATTTCTGACATTTTATTTAATGGAGACTATCCCCCCTCGTCTAAAAACAATCATATACGATTTCTTTGGAAAAAACATGGATCAAACTCTCTCCTCTCTTCCTTAAAACTCAAAATATCAAATCTCAAGAAATAACAAGACTAGAGTTCATATTTTAAATTTCCAACTCCTAAAGAATATCAAGATCATAAAGAAATCAAGGTTTAGTACCTCTTCCTCAAATCTCTCCATAGAAGGATTTCTCAAGTTCAAGATTCAAGATTCAAGAATTCAAACCCAAATCCTTTTTCTAAGAAATCTTCAAACTAAGGTATCTAGGTATTCAATAAAGGTCCGTTTCACCTTCTCCAAGTTTCAAATTTTCAAGGCTAGTTTATTTGAATTTCAAACGAGGGTTCTAACCCAAATCATAAGTTATGTTGAATTTCTCTTTCTTGTTATCCCTTATGCTATTTACACCTATTATTGTGCAAGTTTTATATGATTTTTATTCTTGTTCATTAATTTATTATTATACAAAGTGTATATGATTTTAATAATTTTAGACAAACCACATGAATATACTTATCGGTTCCTTATTCCATAAAGGTTTAATTTTTGGCATAATAATTCTCCATAATTTTATGGCTCATGATTTTATGATAAGTACGAAATATTGTGATTCATGATATGTTAAGACTATTAACTTGCAAGAAAATATAAATTCTCTTTATAAATATGAAAGTTATATATATGACATAGTTTAATGAGTTGTTGCAAGTTATCAAGTATTCATGAACCTATTATGTTTTGGGAGGATTATTTAGCACTAAGTGGATGAGGACTATCTCCAGTTTCCAGCTCTGAGACTAACACCCCAAATTCTAAAACTACATTTACCTGCGTAGGTCTGACCACATAAGGCCTTTACCGAAGTGGTTATACCAAAAGGCTATTTGATCGATCACAGTTATAGTTTTATGTACCCTTCTTACCTGGAAAAATCTAGGGGAACTCACCTAGCGTGGGGTTATTGTGTTGGATGTGTTTGTTGGTTATAAGAAACTTCCAACCATGTTATACATATATTTAATTTTCAATAAAGTATATTATGCATGATTCACTATAGTTTACTTTAGATATGACTATTTTTAATATTATGCACTTGTAGAGTTTCACTTATGTTTCATGATAAAAAGGGTTAGTTAGTGCATATCAGTTCATGATACAATTGGATGTGTTGTCTTATCTCTTCAACTCGGTATCATTCTTTAAATTATTTTACTTAATTTATGCATGCCTACATACCAGTACATATAAAGTACTGGTGCATACTCTATTCCTGCATTGTTTCATAATGTAGATGTAGGTACTACTTTAAGTTTTATTAAAAGTAAGGAAAGAAGACTCTAGTCAGTGATGGTGAATCCTCATTCATTTAAAGGCGTTCATATTTTCTAGTTTCTTTATTTTAGACTTATATTTATATGCAGTTGTTTTGAGTTGTCTTAGGATTGTGTCTGTCACGACTCAAAAATGAGTTGTGATGGAGTATACATCTCATCGGTAGACAAGCCTAATCCTGGCCCAGAGCAAGTAGCGGTGGACCAATAGAAAGCACCCCAAGAAACAAAAAGGGAGGAGATAAAGAGGAGAAGTATAAATAGCACATGAATAACACATAACTAAACATAACTTCCTAAAAGCCATGTCATGGTTGTAGAGAATCTATATACAGAAATTAAAAAAATACAACACATGAAAGGGAAAAACTATAAGATAATTATCCAACATCCAACTAGGATAACTCTGATACTGAAAGGAAAATCGGTCAGCAAAGAAGCTACATGCTCACCGAATCTCCTGGAATCACACCGTCTTGTGTACATCGTCACGTCCGTCTGGATGACTCATACAAGGAAATGCATCAGGAAAAGATGTAAAAGTGTAGCATTAGTACCAAAAAGATACAGCAGGCATCATAGGACGATCGAAAAAAAGTAAGCATAAGCAAGGTATAAAGTGATCTATGGAAAATAGTACAGGGACACATGATAACAGAAACTATATAAATACAACACATGTTAATAAATGCAGTAAAAGATCAGCTACCATTGGGTGCGGTACCAACTGACAAGTATAAAGAAGAGCTACCATTAGGGTATATGATTCAAAACCTGGGCGACAAGTAAGTAATGGACAATGTGACACGTAACTGGAGTTCCAACGTGACCAACAAAAAGAAGAATCAATAAGACAATGTAAAACCATCAGCCAGTTAGCTAACAACAAAATACAATAAGTGAATAAATCTACTAATCAAGGATGTAACGAACAACAAAAGTCTACTAGAATAGAAACCCGACAAGCATCCCATACTACCGGTTGGTACACTGAAACAACCAAGTAATCCAAGAGGTACTCCCCCCTTAAGCCCTAAAGAGTACAACCAAATGCGAAAGGATACAGTGCATGGGGGTGCCAACATAAATAGTGCTCGTACTTCCCCTTCGTGGTACAAGACACTACCAGGATCGGACCAATAGAAGTTTCCCTATATACATGACCAAATTACCCTAATATATCCCTCCCTCCGCCACACAACATAACCCAAGCATGGCACCCCAAGTTCACAAAATTCCTTGTAAAAAGGAATCCAATGTCATAGTCATCAGGGCTAAAAGGCCAAAACTCAGGCTCAACCCATATATCATATCAGTAGAAACCTAAATCAAGCCATTTATGAAATATCCAAATCTTAGTAAGACTCAACTATCTCCATGTGTAACGACCCTCATGGTCATTTATAAGAAATATGCGATGTTTGTATTCTAGAGCATTTCAGTAGATGTCCTAAGTTATTTTTAACTTGATGGGACCGGTAGTTCGGTTCCCTGGCTGCTTAGTTGAGAAATATCTCAAATTGCCTATTTTAGAGCCTAAAAATAAGTACTCGTTAACCAAAGTCAACTATTCTTTAAGAAGAACTTGGAATTAAATTTTGATAGTTCCATTAGCTCTATATTGACAAACAAATTCAAGATTTACCATAAGTTTGTTTTTTAGGGCTTTGATTTGCAATTATACTCATTTGTTTGTTTTAGTTAAGTTTAAGGCCTAATTTGAAGCTTGAGTGATATTTTAATGTTCAGGGTGTTGGTTCAAATTCTGACGTTTTCATCAGTTCTTGAATGATGAATTTAGGCAATTAAGAGTATTGGTTTTTCTGTTGAAGTGCTTGGTGTTATTTTGAGTACCTTAATAGAGTACTATATTTTGGATATTCTTGGTTTTAGAGATCATTTTTCTTAAAAGACATCAGATGACCATTTCTAAGATTCCATTAGATTCGGAAGGTTGTTTTAATGGTATTTACATATTTGGATTGTTGAAATTGGACTCGGTATGCTCATTCTATACCACCAAAGTTCTTGATTTCAGTAGTTGTGAAATTTCAAGCGCAGACCGCCCCTGCGAAGGGGAGGCCGCACCTGTGAGGTCGCCCTTGCGACCATCGCACCAGTGAGGGTTGATCTCCACAGAGATGTCTCTTCAATGACTTATGTATTTGTCCCAGCAAAGGAAATCGTGGGGAACAAGGTCGCACCTGTGACCCTTTTTTTCCCCTGCAACATCACACCTGCTGACCCTTGTTTCTTCCCTCACGACATTTGCAGTAATTATAAATAGTAACAACCTCTTCATATTCCATTTAGCAAATCTGATTCTTGTCTTTTCTCTCAAATTCTAAGGTGAAAACTTGAGGAAAACTCATCTAATCTTAAAGATAAAGTTCCCAAAGACCCCTTCCATCTTCCCTACTTCCCGTAAGTTTGTTCTCTTTAGATT
>JBDJHY010163136.1:0-10899 GCA_039654485.1 Withania somnifera | reverse complement strand
CTGCATGTCTGATGATCGTCTGATAAATGTAGAATGGTAACCCAACTGGCTTCTTATTTGTTCCTCCTTATGTTCATTGAATAGTAATCATAAGACAAAGTGCTTATCTATGAGTTTTCACTGTGAACCACACACGTGTAGTCATATTTTTAGGACAAACTGTTAGCCACAAACCATAACTCCATGTAAAATAGGATAGGTTCTTTTAGTTCAAAGTAGGCTCTAAAGTTCCATATAAAAGTTTTAGCCGATATGCTGATGAATCTTTTGTTGAGAAATACTTACATTCTACTACATGAATAATAGCAAAACTGGATAGCATTTTGGCCTGGTTGATTTGTAAAAGAAAATGTACTGGCGAAACTTGATTAGCGAATTGTAGCATAAAGTGGGATTTTGCTGGTTTCACTGGTAACTTTCTAACTGTCTGTATATTGACTATCCAATAATAGTAAAAGAGTACATGAGTGACTCCTGAAGTACTCCCCCTGATTTTCCATCTACCAGTTTATGGTATATTGCTCATCTGTGGATTCCTTGTTAATGTGTTTTGGTTGTACCATGCAGAATAACTGATGTCCACTTCATTGTACATCTTTAATATCTTGTTTTGTTAAGAAAATGTATGTAATGAAAGTCCTTTGGGATTTTGATCTATATGTGCATAGATGGATGATTTGAGATCACTTTTTGTCGCTCAAGCAAGGGATGCTAATTATCTCTTAAGGATTTTTATTTGATTTATATGCTAAACTCACTCTGCAGTTTTCACACCTATGACTATGCACGACATTTTGTTAGTGCATGTACTCGTATCTTGGGACTTGAAGGAACTCCTGAAGGGGTAGAAGATCAAGGTAGACTGACCCGCGTTGCTGCGGTATGTTGAAGTTCACTTTCTACGCTTTCACACCACAATTCTTCATTAAGAACTTCCCTAATCCTTATCTAGGCGATTTCATGTACTTAGCCTTGCGAAATATCTACTTGATTTCTTTTTGAGCCATTACAGAAATATCTGCTTGATTTCTTTCTGAACCATTTTATTTGTTCCTTTACATACAGTTCCCCATTGGTATAGATTCAGAACGATTTATTCGAGCACTTGAACTTCCTCAAGTTCAGGAACACATTAAAGAACTAAAAGATAGATTTTCTGGGAGAAAGGTATATCTCTCCCACCCTGGTTCCTCTCTCCATCTCACCTAGTTTTTCGTTTTTGGCATGATATTATTTTCATGAAGTAAGAAATATCTTGCTGTTTCGTCTGACTGCATCACATTTATTTTACAAGCTGTATCACATTGGGGGAAACTTGCTTTTTGAAACTTTCTTCACCAAATTCACTGTCTACCTTTAATTGTGAAATTTGGTCAACGTCGTTTATTTCCTTCCCAAGGTCCTTAGGCCAGATTTGGCCATGACCTTGATCCATCTTGGGAAATATTACGATCATCTTGTGAAAATTATACTCTCTAACATGTTACTGGTTTGGGGAGTTTGGTGTACTATCCCAAAGTGTGTGAGTACCTAGAGCTAAGCATATGGTCTAGTTCCTCTGGTTCCTACAAGCACTAGGTAAAGAAGCTCATGACCCTTTATTCAACCAAAGATTGATAGAAGTAATGACTCCCTTTACTAACAGCATAGTTTTGATAAAACGGGGCTATATAAAATAGTAAGATATAGGTGCAGGCATGCCCCATAGATTCAAATCCTATGGCTACCTCTCATCACTATATTTTCCTGTGGTTAAATCAAACAAAAATTTTCCAGTTCACTACCCACCAGAAGGGGTACCTTAAAGGTGTAATAATAAATACTTGTTTGTTTTACTATAGGTGATATAGTTACCATTTAGAGAGTCAGATATTTCTTACTAAAACTTCTTCTATTATCGAACAGTAGATATCAAAATGTTGAAATTGGACATAAATAAGAGAGAGGAGTGAGAGAGACTTAGAGAGATTTGTTTGCATTTGCCGGGAGTAATTGTGTTCCCTTGTTTTGGTCTTCAAGCAGATGTGCCTTCTTAGAATTTCCATGTGGCTTCTCTGTTTATACTAAGTCCACAATCCCCTTTTCTCTTTAAAAGGCGAAAGTTTATGTGCTTCCTAATTCATGAATTCTTCAATTTTCAAAAGGCTAACAGGAATTCCTCACTCTTAGTTGCAAAGTCGTCAGTCTAGTGTTCTTAGTAACCATTTCTTATGTTGTTTTTGTATATCAAACATATCAATTTCTTCAGTTTTTCGGGTAGTAAGAGAGGGGGATGACACTTGTATACTGCACAATTTTATGCATTGGCCATGCATTAGAGATATTTAATTGCATGTTCTAGAAACTTTTATACTTGGTTAGTTTTTACAAAACAAATTTTATACAGGTGATGTTAGGAGTTGATCGTCTTGATATGATTAAAGGAATTCCCCAAAAGATCCTGGCATTTGAGAAGTTCCTTGAAGAAAATCCATACTGGCGTGATAAAGTGGTCTTGCTACAAATTGCTGTGCCAACAAGAACAGATGTTCCTGAATGTATATTCTGGAGAAGATCCACTCTGAGTTCTTTTACGCCTTTAAATTAATTTATTTTTTCCTTTCCTTTTCTCTTATTATCATTACTACCTTTAGAGAAAGTTTGTTTTCCACTATACTGATTCAGCACGGTCATCAACTATTTTCGGCTGAATGAGAGTTTCCTAGGAAGAGAGGTTTTTGATTCACAAGACTACTGGTTAAAGCCTCAAAATTTTCTTTTCTAGGAGAAGCATCATATATTCCTTGCCAAACTAAATCTTTGAATATCCTGCTTAGTGATCTTGATGGTCCGAACTTGAGGGCCGAGGAAAAGGACATATGCCACCAGCAATCCGGCATGAATCTATTTAGTGCAGAATATAATACCCCTTCCTGTTGGCTATCTATACTTAGGAACCATGTGATCGTCCTTGATTACTCCTAGCTAGTTACCAAAGATGCAGATAGATGCTCAGTTGATACTTGTATTAGATAAAGCACTCTTCTCCTCCTACTACTCTTTGTTCTTCACTTCCCATTTCTGTCTTAAAGCTTATGTGTTCTTGCCATATTGGTTAAGATATTCGAAGGCATTCGTTGAAGTTAAACTATATGTTGAGAAATCATATGTCATTTTACCATTCACGCTATAGCATTTATGAAGTTTCTTACTGCAACAGAAATATCAAATACAAAATTTTGAATTAGGAAGTTGTATAACGTTATGCTTTAGGATTTGTCTGACCTACCAAGGATCAAATGGGTGGCTTGAATGCTGCCAGAGCTCAGGAGATGGGGGAGAAGGTGATGGCAATGGGGGCTTTGGGGGTGGGGGGCTTGGGGGAGGGAGGAAGAGAGGGGATGCAAACAGTATGCGGTATAGGACTGCTAATTGCATTAGGGAAGTAGTTAGAGAGGTGCTGGGGATCGGTGGTGGAATGGAGCGGTCACGTTACACTTGGTCAAGTTTCTAATTGGTCATAACTGAAGATGTTTTTCATAATATATTTTCATGCTTAAGTATGATATTTTACTAGTTTTCTCCTTATATTTTTGCAGACCAAAAGCTTACTAGTCAAGTTCATGAGATTGTTGGGCGCATCAATGGACGGTTTGGTACTTTGACTGCAGTGCCTATTCATCATCTGGTTAGGTTTTTTGTCATGTTCATTGTGCCTGAATGTAGACCGTTATCTTGACTGAAATATGGATAATACTGGTTTTAAATGCAGGATCGCTCTCTTGACTTTCATGCATTATGTGCACTATATGCTGTTACTGGTAATTCCTTTTATCTTGCTTTTAGTTCTGTAGTTCTTTTATAGTTCTATTAGAAGCTTCCACACGCCATTTGCAATTCCCCACCCCCTCTGCTATTTCAACATATACTCATGCATAATAGTGGTACTGTTTCTGCTGATCTATGTTTTAGTCTTGTTATTTTCTTCTACAATTCATTTGAAGGCATTTGTACCATTGTAAACTATAAGAAGAGTCTAACAATGGATGTTTATAAGTGAATGCCCTCCTAGTTAGCATTGTTCTCTGTTAACACATATTAGTGGAAGGATATATCTCTGCATTTTTTTTTCAAGGTTGTTTTCCCTTCAGGTTTGCTTTTCTTTTAAAGCCACTTCCACAGAATTCTTTCACGGTCTTAAAATACTTGTAGTTTCACGACTCTTCTGAACTTCACGAATTAGTTTGACAATGGAATAGATTGATAGAGGTCTCTGAATCTTCTCAGATAAGTCTGCATCATTTGGACTTCATAGTAAAAAAGGATATCAATCTTGTAGATCCGGAGTTGGTTCAAAACTTTATTCACTAGTTCTGCTCCAGGTTTTAAATGAGGGATAAGTATGACGTTGTCACATTCTGAAAACATGTGCTTGCCAAAGTCCAGATTTTCTTATTGCTTTGGTGATCCTGAAGAAATAGAAAGGGTTTATTAATAATACTTTCTGTATCCTAGTTGTTGTAGTCTTGTTGGTTGAAGATTCTAAAATAGTGAAAACATATAATAATGACATGATGGTAAAAAAAATTCAAATATACTAATAAAATATGAGGGAAACGAGAAGTTACCAAGTTTCAAAAAAAAAAAAAAAAAAAAAAACGAGGGAAGCAAGGCTGATGTTGTTTAGGCAAGTGAAGAAGAGGTGCAAGGATGCACCAGTTAGGAAGTGTGAGAATTTGGTTGTAGCAGGCGTTAGAAGAGTTAGAGGTGGGCCGAAAAAGAATTGGGAGGGGGGGGGGTGTTTATTGTTTGGCTTGGCTCCAGCTTACTAAGGACATGACCTTGGAGATAGGAAGACATAGAGGTCGAGGAAGGGTAGAAGGTTAGTAGGTAGCCGGGTGTTGTTGCATTTTATGTGGGAGAGAAGGGGCTTATCCTCCTACTCTTCTCATTATTCGTAGTAGTATTTAGTAATCACATAGTCTCCTATTCTTCCATGGGTGGTACTATTTGTTGCTTTTTTTTTCTTTCTATCATACTATGTCATTATATTTTTCTTGCAATCCCGCTTCACTAATATTCCTTTTGAGCCGAGGGAGTATTAGAAATAGCCTTTCTACCCCACAAAGGTCCAGGGGTAAGGTGTACATCCTACCTCCCCAGACCACATTTGTACGAATCGTTATTGTATATATATCATTGTCATATTTATTGGTAGTACTTCTGTTGCTTTTCATCATTAACTAAATTCACGTGGTAGCTGCATGCAAGTTCCTGTTGTATTTGACATGTTGGCATTTCTTGTTCGTCAGATGTAGCTCTGGTTACTTCATTAAGGGATGGCATGAACCTCGTCAGTTATGAATTTGTGGCCTGCCAAGAGTTGAAAAAAGGGGTCCTTATTCTCAGTGAAGTAATAATCAGATATCTCATTGCAATTCTATTTCCTATGATGCCATAATTATTGGTTTTTTGTTTCAAAAAGTATTCTATGCATAGTGAAGAGAGAAGAGATAAGATGACGAGATTTAATATAGCCTTGTAGCTTTGCATCTAAAAAGGTTAAATAGGGTGAATCATGGAGGGGAAAAAAAAGATAGATGAATTTTATAAAAAACATTGATGATATTTTATCAAGTCTTGTGTTTGGGCCATAGATTGTATTGAGCCTCCCCTATTTGTAGTTTGCAGGTGCTGCACAGTCCTTAGGTGCTGGAGCAATTCTGGTGAATCCATGGAATATAACAGAGGTTGCTGCGTCAATTGGGCAAGCTTTAAATATGTCACCTGAAGAAAGAGAAAAACGCCACAGGCATAACTTTCTGCATGTGACTACCCATACTGCTCAAGAATGGGCTGAAACTTTTGTGAGGTAGGATGAAATTAACAGCGTAAAGCTAACATGGAATTTCACTTAATCACTGTCACCTATGAGAGAACCTCTTGAATTATTCTTCAAACTCCTGTAAAAAAAATTTGTAGTGGTAAAAGAGTAATAATAGCATAATTACAATGCGACCCCAACTGTTTTACTTTGGACATAAACTCAACGCCATGCAATAAGACTTCTTGAAGAAGGAAGATTGTTGAAAAGTCACTTCTTGCTCAGGTATAACTCATTGCCGAAGCTCTGATGCTTCAGTGCTCATTGCACTTTCTTTACTCAAGTTGACCTTTTCTATCTGTATTTACTTTGGAGTTATTTGATCCATGGATTGGAACAGGTCAGGTTATTCGCCAGGATTTATGTACTTGTATTCTTAGGGTCATTAAACCACATCTGTAACCCGTTTACGGGTAGGGATCTTATGTCAGAATATGCAATCTCTCGCTTGGGGTGTGCCTACCTTGAAAATTATTAGAGGATCCATCTTATATAGTTTGCATATCTACCTTGGTCATTTCTGTATTTAGTTGCATGGCTTGTCCTGATATCAACCAACACTCTTTTATCAGCTGTGCTAATCTCTCATTGGCACAAATACGGCTGTTTTTTTTTTTTTTTGGAAAGGTAACATTTGTATTATATCACAAAATCAACCTGTTGTAAAACTGCAGGTCTCCATAACTACAAATGGATTACATGGAAAATCTTCTAACCCTATATCAAAAACTTATGAGGATCCTAAAACATCCATAATTGAATCTAGATCTTCCATGTACTCCTGTTTACCCCAAAAATAGAACAACAGTAAGCAATTCATTTTCAGCTTCTGAATCAAGTTATAGTTGTCCTCAAAGCATCTTTGATTCTTTTCTTCCCATACAGCCCACTAGATACAAGCAGAGATAATCTTCCATCTTTCCTTCTGGTTAGAGAGGCTGCTGTAGCTATCCCAGATTTCGAAAGCATGAAAAATTCTCCCTGGCATCCCATAACAATCCTTTTTTTTTATTTTTTATAAATAGTCTCCATTGCTGAACAGTGATCTTGCAATGTAGGAAAAGATGATTAACTGTCTCCACCTCTTCACCACACAAGTAGCATCTTGAGTTTAGATGAAACCTCTTTTACTAAGGTTTTTGTGGGTTAAGGCTGCTTGTTTTGACAAGAGCCAGATAAGGGCATGATACTTTCAACGGGATTTTAGCTTTCCAAATTAGCTTCCATGGCCATCTCCCAGAAAAGTTGATAGGACTTCTGAATTCCTTATAGGCCCCTTTTACTGTGAACTTGCCATATTTATTGCCCTGCCATATTAAACAGTTTTCAGTTCCTGATGGACCTTCTAATTGTTCTAAAATTTTGTAAAATTCTATGACCCTCACAACTTCCCAGTCAATGAATAATCTTCTGAAACTTAGATTCCCTCCTTGATTTGTCCAGACCTCACCCAGTGAAGCATCTTCTGTTGGTTCGACAAATATAGATCAGGGAATAGGTGTTTCAAAGAACCTTGCTCCACCCAACTATCTTCCCAGAAAGAAGCTTTCAAACCAGTTCCAACCTTAAGTCTGGACTTGTCTCTTAGTTTAGGCCATAAGTTTCTTATGCTTCTCCATAGGCTAGTCCCATAAGGGGTAGTGACAGCATTGGTAGTCCAGTGATTCTCGATGCCATATTTCATTCCGATTACCTCACTCCATAATGCTTGCTCATTAGAAGCAAGTCTCCAATTCCATTTCAAAAGTAGACTCTGATTTTGGATTTTCAGATTTCTAATTCCAAAATCCCCTGTCTTCTTGGTATCAATTAAAACCTTCCATTTGACCAACTGTGTCTTCTTTGTGTCGCTACAACCTTTCCATATGAAGTTCCTCCTCAAAGAATCTAATCTGTCAACTACATTCGCAGGAATAGGAAATGGGACATCATGTACGTAGGCAGAGCATCTAGAACATTGTTAACCAGGGTGAGGCTTCCACCTAAAGATAAATATTGGCTTCTCCATTTAGCCAACTTCTTTTCACATTTTTCCACAACACCATTCCAAATATCTTTGGATCTGCTTTTTTCCCCAAGAGGTATACCCAAGTAAATAGTTGATAACTCTCCTTGCCAGGCACAATTTAAGAATTGTCTAGCTGAGGTTATACTTGAAGCTTTTTATGCAGCTTCTTTTTGATAACCTCTGTATCTTAATTAGCCACTATTCCTCTTTTTGCAGTGAACTAAATGATACTGTTATTGAAGCTCAACAGAGGATAAGAAAAGTTCCTCCCCGACTTAACATCAGTGATGCAATTGAGCGCTATTTGTTTTCCAATAATCGTCTACTAATATTGGTATCCTTCCCTCCTCTTTCAAAAGAAATCTGCCTGAAATTCTTACTTATCCAGAAGCTACAGTGGACTACTTTCCTCAATGATTGAGATTATGATAATTTTTTTTGCGTTGAAGAATTCATATATAGCAGAAAGTCTATCTATATGGCTTTAGATGATGAATCATGTTAGTGGAAAAACCTTGTGCAAATCTAAGTAGCATTCCATCTGTGCTCGAATTTGACATGTCCACTTGAGTCCAAGTTGGTGCTCCTTTTGTTTGCATAGTGGTAAACATTTGTGTGAAGGGGGCTATATGTGTGGTGAAGAGCGGGTGCAGTCTCCCCTTCCCCACTGCCTTTATGAGAGAACTTGAGCTTTCTTTGTGAAAGCCTAACTTTGTGGGATATTATATCTTTTCGAATTCAATTTTCTGTTCTTTAATCAGTATATGCAGCAACTAGCTAAGTTGATTACAATTTCTTGACTTCATTACGGTGAAAACAGGGTTTCAATTCTACACTCACAGAATCAGTGGATACCCCTGGGAGAAGAGGTGGAGATCAAATCAAAGAAATGGAACTGAAATTGCATCCTGAATTGAAAGAATCATTGCTTGCAATCTGTAACGATCCCAAAACAACAGTCGTCGTCCTCAGTGGAAGTGATAGAAACGTCTTAGATGATGTATTGCCTCACAACTAGCAATATTTCAATTCCTTCAACTGTACGGCGTTTCCCCATGTGAAATTTGTACTTTTGCAGAACTTCAGTGAGTACAACATGTGGTTAGCAGCAGAAAATGGAATGTTTTTGCGATCTACAAACGGTGTATGGATGACAACCATGCCAGAGCATCTAAACATGGACTGGGCTGATAGTGTAAAAGTATGAGCATGTGTAGCTAGGTTCTGGTAGTGCATCTTTCAGCTCAAACTTCTCTCGTTCTTGTGCTTCACTGAAAGGACGCGGAGATCTCACTTTGAACAACGTGAAACTTCACTTGTTTGGAATTACCACTATGCAGGTAATCTTAGTTTCATCCACATTTCTTCTAAGAAAATTCAGTCATGCATTTCCTGTTTGTAGCTATTCAAAATATAGTCTTGCCTTGGGTGTGTCAATTCTCTAATCTTTATTTCCTTTTCCTTTTTAATATTTCTTCTTTTCTGTGGGGGTTTTCCATGTGCTTTTAGATGTTGAATTTGGAAGATTGCAAGCTAGAGACATGCTTCAGCATCTCTGGACAGGTCCAATATCAAATGCATCTGTTGATGTTGTACAAGGACTCCGTTCTGTTGAGGTCCGAGCGGTTGGTGTTACAAAGGTGACAACATTGTTTCTTATAATAATATGACCAGGAAGTTGCTTCAAGAATTTTATTTCAAGCGCTTGATTGGTTTATGTGACAATTCTTTTTCCCAATCCCCATCCGCTCACGTATATACACACACATGCAGGGAGCAGCAATAGATCGTATACTGGGGGAGATAGGACACAGTAAAGCCATTGCAACACCAATTGATCATTTTCTGGGGAAGGTAAATGCTTTGTGCCAGAGGTTCTTATGAAATACAGATGCCTCTTTTCTTCTGATTTTTGTCTGTTTGCTTTGTAATATAGGATGAGGATGTATATCCATTTTTTGAGCCAGAACTTCCTTCTGTCTGCATTGATATTCCAAGAAATAAGGTCAGTGGTGCACCAAGGATTCCTGGGGAAAGGCGATCAGTTCCAAAACTCCCTTCTAGTCGAACTAGCTCAAAGTCATCTCAGAATAAGAACAGGCCAGTTTCGAACTCAAGAGAAGAAAACTTCCAATCATTGGTCGGGTGGTGGACAATGGCCCTCACCTGAAAATATGTCATGGAATGTGCTGGATCTGAAGTAAGAGAATTACTTCTCTTGTGTATCTGCTCAGTACGCCTGACGACATTGTTGCTTTTCTAAGGGAATCTATTTCAGAACTAAGGGATAGATGATGCTTCTTGCTTCAAGTGATAAATGATTAGTACCAAGGTTTTGATTGAGGGAGAATTGTATGGGAAGATATTTTAAGCAAAGGTTTTTTATAACTTCTTTTCTTTGGATATATAGATGTTTCAATTCGAAAGTGTATAAAGTAAAGAAAATAGCCTTTCTGCTAGCTAATAATTGACTTTAGAAATATACCTACCGAGCATTTCAAATAGCCATTTCCATTCTTTAAGCTCTCTTATAATGCCTAATCATAACGGAAGCTTTTTCCAGATGATAGCAGAGACATCAAAAGTAAAGAGCAAGTGTGCTAATATTCTTCTTATTATTTTCTTAGTATTCTTTGTCGGTCTTTCTTTAGCACTTTGCTCTTTGACTTCTTCACTGTTTTAAACTGCATTTTTATGTGAGTCGAGGGTCTATTGGATACATCCTCTCTATCTCCCAAGGTAGTGGAAAAATTTAGTAGTCTTAAAGGATCTTTTAGATGATCAGTGAGACCTGCTTAGACACATGTATAAGCAGATTCTTGTTCACTGTTTTATACTACTTTTTTACATGAGTCGAGGATCTATTGGATACAACCTCTCTATCTCCCAAGGTAGTGGAAAAATTTAGTAGTCTTAAAGGATCTTTTAGATGATCAGTGAGACCTTCTTAAACACATGTATAAGCAGATTCTTGTTCACTGTTTTATACTACTTTTTTACATGAGTCGAGGATCTATTGGATACAACC
>JBDJHY010163105.1:0-12548 GCA_039654485.1 Withania somnifera | reverse complement strand
AAAAAAAAAAAAAAAAAAAAAAAAAAAAAAAAAAAAAAAAGCGCATAGAAATATAGAAGGGTGTGTGTGTGTATATATATATATATATATATATATATATTCACATATTAATAATACTCTCTCAGTTCATTTTTAAAGAATACGATCAAACAGTTTAAGTTTGACCGTAAATTTCGACATTCGATTCTCAAATTTTTGTAAATAAAATTTATATATTTAGAGACTACATAATAAGTATTATAAATCACAAAAATTAACAATTTAAAATATTTAAAAATATATATGAAAAATCATAATTAAATACAAACTTATTCAAAATATAAAAAATTTAAATATAATAATTAAAAATAAATTTAATAATTATAAAATATCTATTTTTTTTCTTCATACTTGTTAATTAGTAAAGGTTGTTACCTCAATAAATAAGACCTAGCCCCTTTAGTCATACTTATTTCTGTTCAAGATTTTTATCTTTTAAAAGAAAATTGGTAGGCTCACACTCCGTCCGGTGGTATAAATTTATTTAAAGGAAAAGTTTGATGAATGTTTTTTTTCTATTTTTGGCGAACGATTATTGGTATCTTCCTAGAATTTATGGGTCTGCTTACATAGGGACAAAAAGGCCAAGAATGCGGAGCAGAGTCTCATATGGGTTGTGGGAAAGCTAACTGATTTTGTAAGACCAAACCGCCAAAACGCACTCAATGACATGCAAAAAAGGATTCATTGTCAGAACAAATTTGAGTCTTTGCGTGTATTAATAATCTTCATAAAAACTAGAGCTCTTCACCCAACTGGATCTCTCTAACTCCAAAACGCCAAATCACCTAACTTAGCGATATCGTATCACCAACTGATTTTTGCAAAAAAATTTAGTTTGCAGAAACAATTATGTTAATTCGCTACCTAAATCACTTAAATAAGAAATTAATATATGTACAATTATGTGTCATCAATTTATATTTTATGCATTTAATTAAATAAATAATAATACCAACTATTTATTTATGTAAGAATCTCTTTACTAATCTAATTTGTAAATGTCTTTAAATTTTGGAGTATAGTGATTTTATGGTTTAGTTTATGTTATCAATTTATATGATTTCATATTGATGTACTCTTTTCGTTTCATTATGTAAAAAATATGACTATTTGATAAATTAAATGAATTTTATGTATTGACTGTAGTGGTATGCAATTTTAAACTATGTATTTTTTTTTTTAAATGCTATAAAATACACAAGAATTACATATTTTGACTTGAGTACTTCAATTTCTTTCACATATATTCGAAGTGAAGGAAATACTATATTTACAAATAGATTTCATATATATTATTTACGTGATAATTTAGGATGGTGTTAATTAATTAGATGGTGTAACTAATTAGATATTGTAAATAAATTTTTTATAAAAATTTTAAATTTTCATTATTAATTATTACATCAAGATATTTTTATAAAGTTCAGAAGTGAGGTAAAGATATTATCTTTGATTAAAAAATCTTACAAAATTTATTCACAAAAGTATTATTATAGAATTTTCACTTTTATTTCATTTGCCCTAATTAAACCTTTAACATAAAAATAATTTAATTTAAAAATATTTTCAAATATTATCGACATTAATCAAGAATTGAAAAATATTTTGACCACTTTAAGATTTTTTATTGTGAAAAATAACTTTATCCTTTTTTTATTTTTCGATTAGTTTTTGGGTATATAATTAATGTATGTAATTATACTTTTGTTGAAATAAAATAGTACTTGATAATTTTTTTCCTCATTATTTATAATATTGTGAAATAAAATTAATTTTTATTTAATTGATGAGGTAGATGAATTGTATATTTGTAATTTTTGTTTTTAAATTTATATTTTATTAGAAATGTAGTGATTTTAAAGTTTAGACAATGAATTGATATTTTTTTAGAAACTTATAATGGACTCATACACATAAAATGGAGCGATTGATAATTAATCTCCAAAAAAATAAAAAAATTACAAAAAAAATGAGTGAAGAATTAAGATTAAATTATGTGACACCATAATAATAAATTCAAGTGGTTGATATTTTAAGTTTTAGATCACTTTTTTGTACTTAGTTGTTACCTTCTTCACATTTTTATATAATTAAATATTATACTAAATTATACAACCACAATTAAATACTTTCTTTATTTTAGAAAAAATACTTTATTTTAATTTGATATAAAGTTTAAGAATGTTTTTTTTTTGATTTTATGATTATAAATTAAAATTATATTAAATATATTAAAATATTTTTAAAATTTTATGGTCTAATATGCATGTGAAAAATCAAATAGTAATATTATCAAAAACAGAACTATTTTTTATATTTGACTAAAAAAATTACATTATTCTTTCTAAAAAAAAATCAAAATAGTAATATTATTAAAAACAGAACTATTCTTTCATACATTTTATATTTTATGAATTAAAAAAATCAATGAATGGAAGTAGGATTGTGGACCAAGTTCCTTGAGTTATGGGTTGGGGACTTTGTGTCAGCTGGTCAGAGAGGCTTACGTTGGAACTCTAACAGATGCCTCGAGATGCTAGACCACTAAACTAACGGTGCATCAACAACTCTCCATATTTCGGCTCGAATTTTACTTTTTCTTATTTAATAATAAGAATAAGCGTTCATTCGGCAATGAAAATAATAATTTTTTTAAATTAAATTTAAAATTATGTTTAATTATATTTTCTTATAATTAATATTTTAAATTTAAATATATTTTATAAATATATAAAAAATAAATTTAAATAAAGTTATTATATGTAAATAAAAATTTCATTTTTAAAAAGAATTAATAGAAAAACTAAAAGTAAAAACAAATTTTAATCTACTTTTACTTTTTTAAATAAAATTTTATTTAAAATTTTTATGATCAAACGCCATTTTAAAAAAATAAAAGAAATTTTTTCTGACTAAATATTTATTAATTAAATTTAAGTTTGTATTAAAACTTTTCATATTAAAGGTGAAAGATTTTCTAACAGTGGCAATTTCATATTTTAAAAGAATCAAACTCAAAACTTTTTGAATAACGATAAATATTTATCATTCCTATCATAAAAGAGTACTCTTTCCGAACCATCCCATTATTCAAGCATCATATTTTTAGTTTGCCGGTCTTTTTAGAAAGAAAATAATTTTGTTAAGTTTATTTTTACTTATTACTTATTTTTATCAATTTTCTTTTGTACTATTTTATGTCTCTTTACATTTATGACCAAAGAACACACATGAAAATTAATAATGAGTTATATCTTTATTTTATAAATATAATAAACTATCTAATTTTAGTAAAGAAAGTATAAATATAGTTGTTTATTTATCTATTTACTTTTAATAATAAATATGATTAGATATTAATATAATTTAAAAAAATAAAAATTAAGTTATGTTTTAATTAATGCTTTTCTTAAAAAAAAATAAAAAAAAGATATTTATTTAATAATGAAGGGAGTAATTCGGAGAAAGAATAACTTAGGCTCGACGACTAACTTATAATATTTCCTTTCTATATTAAGCGCATTGCTAAGCTAATGTACATCAATTAAGAAAAAATAATTAGGACATAATTTGAATTTAATTTTTATTTATTTTTTAAAATTATTTTAAAATTAAATTTAGAAAAAGAAATGATTATTAATGAAAGTTGTAAAAAATAAAAAATTATTTTTATATTTTTATTAAATTTTAAATTATACTACTTCTTTTTAATAATTTATTTAATATGAAAAAAATTATTTAATATGAAACTGAGAGGGTATTATTTCTGGAAGTAGCTGGGCGGTGATCTATAGGTATTTGTGCCGCCTGCCATGGTGAATCAAAACCCAAGATTCTGTTGAATATCAAAAAGAGTAGTAGCACCGAATCTTAATGTGGCTTGATCCTCTCAGTCAATTGCACGTTCGGCCTTTATTTGAAGTTTGTAAAAGAAATTAAAAATCGCCATCAATGTTGGACCCTCCAGAAATTTCTTATTCATGCAGCCTGGTTGGACCTCCTAATGCTTTAGATGTATACAATATTCTTTTGCTAATGTATTTTATGTATAAAAACAAGTTAAATTTAAGGAAATACTTCCTGTACACAGCGAAATTTTAATAAATTTAAATTTGAATAAAATTTGAATTATATTAAATTTAAAATATATTAATTTTAAATAAATATAGTGAATTAATAAATTGGATTAGTTATTTAAATTTAATAACTATAAATTTAATTAAAGTTCAATTTTTATTGGGGTAGTCTACTAATTTGGGCTACAAATGATGAGACCGTATTGCTAAGCCCGATATGTCATTTTATTCTAAAAATTCAATTTGGTACACGTGTCAACGACGTGGCAAGTTAATTCAAGCGAAGGAACCAATAGGATCATGTCGCATGTCAAAATGACACAACATGCCTAGTAAATTTAAAGGCTAATGAAAATGCGTCATATGTACAAGTGATATATTCCGACCAATTAAATATCGTCATGTGCCTAAATTTGATTGACAGAAGGAAGCCTGCCTTCAGCACAATTCCTCTATTCCACAACTTTAAATAGGGTTCTCCATAACTCAAAGAGGACATCAGAACTCTAGCAAGTAGCCAGAGAGAGCTTGTGGATCAAACACAACAGATTTCTCTACAAGTTCAAGCACTAAGTTCATACACCACTCAACATCAACCTCAAAAACCCTTGAATCCAAGCAAAAGTTAATATCAAATCCATCAAGTTCACAAGTCAAATCCCCCAAGTCAAGAACAAGTATATCAAGATTCAATAACAAGCTCAAAAGCTATTGAATTTATATTTGAAAAGAAAATCAGAGGATTCATAGAGATTGTAGTACTCACTATTTGAAATCAAATAAAAATGATTGTTACAATATTTCTTTTGTCTTGATTATTTTCTCGATACGAATTTTATTGTCTGCAAGTTCTAGCGCGCCTAGTGGGACAATCTCTATCTCTCATCTTAGTTTTTCAATCATCAAGGAACATTAAAATGACTTTAAAGAAGAACAAAGCCAAATCAACGAACTCAAAGATTGTTGATTCCAAATTCTCTGAAGTTTAAAACATACGTGGCATCACTTTTGAAAATTTTAAACCGGTCACGAGAAGCAAGGTAAGCATACTATGATAACAAACGCACGAAGTGTCGTCCGCCTCAACTGCTATTTTGGATCTTCAGCCTCAAAAGAAGCAAAGTCCTTCACCAACAGACAAGAAGGAATAAGTGATCTTGCTGAAACAATAAAGAAAACATTAGCTTCACTTGAGCACCTTGTATCGATGAGTTTCACTATAGAGAATTATGATAATTCAATCAGTAGACCCCCTTCACTTATATCACGTGATGTGATTCCAACAATGATTAACATGTGCGATGATTCATTCCACTCTTCAGCATCCCCAACAATCATACAAATAAATGTTGATTGGTGCTTCCATTATAAAAGAACAACTTGAAAGTTTGACTAAAGTAGTTGAAGGCTTAACAATCGCGTGGAGGCACAAGATGCTAAACCTTCCATGTTGACAAATAAATTGGAGAAAATGTCAGAGAGGATCAAGTCAAACACCTTTGAAGCATCCTGAAATTCAAGAGAAAGGAGAATCATCCAAAAAGCAGACAACAAAGGCAAAGAAAATTCAAGTCTCTACTGAAGGTTTGATTCCTATTGAAGAATTGAAGGATTTCATCATGGGGGCAATCAAAGACAAAATTTATCTTACATCAAAATTTTCTCTTACATATGCGAAGCCGTATAGGCGAAGGATTAACAACTTGAAGATGGCTGAATGCTACCAACCTCCTAAGCTCCAATAGTTTGATGGCAAAGAAAATCCGGCACGTATAACACACTTTATCTAGACATTAAATGATGTAAGGAAGTATGGTTATTATCTCGTCAAACATTTCGTTAGATCTCTAAAAAAATGTCTTTGATTGACATACAGATTTAGAACTCAATTTTATAGATAACTAGAAGAGTTGGATCATGAGTTTCTCAATCGTTTTTACAACACAAAATGTGTCGTTAGTATGATTGAACTTACAAAGGCTCGCCAGCGTGAAGATGAGTCAATTGTTAACTTTATCAATCATTGGAGAAGTTTAAGCCTCAACTGCAAAGATTGCCTTAGTGAAATTTCTAGCATTGAAGTGTTCATTCAAGGTATGATTGGGTTTTTGCTACATATTACAAGGGTCGAAGCCCAATACATTTAAAGAGTTTACCACTCGTGCACATGATATGAAATTAAGAATGATTACATGATAAGATCAATGGTTGCATATTTGTGAGCCTTGAGTAGATTGAGATATAGAACAACTTCATAGTAGGGGAAAGTTTGCAGCTAAAGATGGATTCGAAGATTCTATGTATGTCTCGAAGCTCCTCAACGCATAAGCCTAAATTGCAAATTATAATGCTGCTTAATATACGAACTTAAATTGCATATCGTCAAGCTGCTAAAATTCAAAAGAAAAATTCAAAATTTTGAGCTCATTAAATCCAAGTAAAATCTCTAGTTCAAAAGCTCTTATACGAGCCTAAACTGAAAGGTATAATGCTCTCTATCACACAAGCTTAAATGGAAAGCTTCAATGTTTGTTGATGCACGAGATTAAATTGCATATCAACAAGCTCATCAAATTCGAGCTAAATCTTCAAGCTTATTAGAATCGAGCTAAATGTTCAAATCCACAAAATCATGAAATTCGAGCTAAATATTCAAGTAATCAAGCTCATGGAATTCGAACTAAATCTTCAAGTCATAAAGCTCATCAAATTCGAACTAAATCTTCAAGTCATAAAGCTCATCAAATTCTAGCTAAATCATTGAGTCATAATGTTTCTTTTATTCAAGCTAAGACTTCAGGTTAAAAAACTCTTCAAATTCGAGCTAAACCCCTCAAGGTGATGCTCATTGATGCACGAGTCTACGCTGTAAGTTACCATACTCCTAATTTGCAAGAGTATAAACTGTGTACAACCCCCCAAAAAAGTCCACTAGGTTGAAAACCTCGAAAGAGGCTACTAGGAAAAAGATAGGAGCCATAAAAAAAGGGAAAAAAAGTCTGGTAGGTTGAAAACCTCGAAAGAGGCAGTCAAGGCAAAAGTTAGGACACAAAAAAAATCATTCTCTCAGAACTACGTTACGACTTGGTCCTCTTCAGTCAAGGCAAAAGTTCTCCGACTTTACAAGTTGAAGTCTTTAAACTGACTGAAGCTGCAAGTGGAGGTTGTTAACTTGGCCAAGTCTGCGAGGATGAAGTCGTCAAGTTGGCGAACGCTGCAAAGTTGAAGTCTTCGAATTGACTAAGAATACAAGTGGAGGCTATCAAATTAGCTAAGTCTGTAAATTGAAGTCTTCAAAATAGCCAAGTCTACAACGCTAAAGTCGTCAAGTCAGTGAAGGCTGCAAAATTGAAGTCTTCAAATTGACTAAGGTTGTAAGCGAAGGCTGCCAACCTAGCTAAGTCTGCAAATTGAAGTCATCAAGTTGACCAAGTCTTTGAGGCTAAATTCGTCAAGTTGGTGAAGGTTGCAGTTTTGAAGTCTTCAAATTGACTAAGACTTCAAGTGGAGGCTGTTAAGTTGGCCAAGTCTGCGAGGCTAAAGTCGTTAAGTCAACGAAGGCTGCAAAATTAAAGTCCTCAAATTGAATAAGACTACAAGTGTAGGTTGTCAAGTTGGCTAAGTCTGCAAATTGAAGTCTTCAAGTTGAAGTTTAGATCTACTAAATTTGCGAGACTAAAGTCGTCAACTCGGCAAAGGCTATAAAGTTGAAGTCTTTGAATTGACTAAGGTTGTAAGTGAAAGCTGTCGAGTTGGCCAAGTATGCAAGGCTTCAGCCATCAAGTCGGTGAATGAAACAAATATGAAGTCTTCAAATTAAATAAGGCTATAAGTGGAGGCATCAAATCCGCTAAGTCAAAAGTTGAAGTGTGCGATACCACCAAGTATAAAATTTAAAAGCATTTAAACCACCAACTCTAAAAGTTGAAGTGTGCAAAGCCGCCAAATATGAAAGTTGAAAGCATTAGGGTTACCATGTCTGAAAGTTGAAGGCATCAAATTCGCCAAGTCTGAAAGTTAAAGTATATAATGCCGCCAAGTATGAAATTTAAAATTGTTAAAGCCATTCAATCCTAAAATTGAAGTATGCGAATCAGCCAATTATAAATGTCAAAATGTGCAAAGCCACCGAGTTTGTCAGTTGAATTTCTCGATGTTCAGCAACTCCTACAAGTCGAAAACATCAAATACACCAAAGGTATCAAATATGTCAAGTCTGGAGGTGAAGTCTCAAATCCACTACATTTGGAGGTTGAAGTCAAGAAATCCTTTAAACCTTTTAGGTGAGACTTTTTAAATTTTCATGCCTTAAGGTGGTAAAAATTTATCCCGTTGCATCTTAAGCTGAACATTTTTGGATTTATCCTTAGAAAGATATCTAAGCTTTCCATGCCTTAAGGTGGACAAAATTTGTCCCTTTGCACCTTAAACAAGACCTTTTTGAGTTTATCCTTAAAAGGTATCTAAGCTTTCATACCTTAAGGTGGACAAATTTATCCATTTGCACCTTAAGTTAATTCTTCATGAATAAAAGATGCGAACTTGTCAGTCTCTAGGTGTCGGAGGCGATGTTAAACTCTCACACCATAAGTTGATTGCTAATTAGAAACCAAACTTGAAGGCAAACTTTTCAGTCTCAAGGTGTCGGAGACAATGTTAAACTCTCGCACCCTAAGCTGATTGTTTCATGAATACAAAAAGCCGAACTTGTCAGTCTCAAGTGTTGGAGGCGATGTTAAACTCTTGCACCTGATTGGTTTGTGGATAAAAGGAGTCAAGCTCGTTAATGTTTAAAACTTGAGGAAATTTGCTCTAAGCCTGCAAAAGAAGAAGATTGAAAAAGACAACACAAATAAAACACAAGTAAAAGAAAGATTGTTACCTATCAAGATGCTTTAGGTTTAAAGATCAACTTCAAAATTTAGCATCAGTTGACTCGACTAGATTTGAACCTCAATTTTTTGTAAGAACGAAGCCCTTGAAGTCTAGTTTCCAGCGGTCAATACATTTTTTGCTTGTGACCTTCCAAGATCAAGATATGAATTATGTGGCAAGACCGTCCAGATCTAAAATTTTCTAAATGACAAATCTAGCGCAAAATTTAAAAAATTGTCTAGAGTGATTTTGAAAGCAATAAATTCTAAAATTTGAATATGTTGTAGATGATCGCATCTAGTTTCTGCATAATCAACCGAATCACCGTTTGGGTACTTATACATCCAGATAAAAAAAAATTGGTGTCGTTACGCAAATATGAAAATATCGGTTGACTTCGTAATAAAATCTAGAACAACCCTAAAAGTAAATTATGATTTTCGGATATATTGTAGGCATGTATGCCTGGTTTGGATAGAAAGAGGCGGCTTATGATTTCGTCATTCCTACATAAAGTTATGAAAGTTTTAATAAAGTTGTACAAATCTGAAATTTTCATCATATCAATATTTAACCTAACTTCAACAAAAATTCTAGAACGATAATGAGGGAGTTTCATTTTGAATTTTTGATAGGTTGTAGATCAAGAAGCCCGGTGTCCGAAAAATTAAGCCGTTCATGATTTAGATATTTCTATGCTATGATGAGATATAAATTTTCTACCACAAACGTATTGGGCTGAAAAAAAGTGACAAATTTTTTTTTTTTTTTTTTTTAAAAAAAGAAAAAAAGAAAATACCTCGCGATCTACCGTCAGAGATACTCGCAAAATTGTGATAAACAATGACGAAGTAGCCGAGTATTTATAGATGCTACAAGTCAGTAAACGAATTCAAATTCGACGTGGATTAGGCAAAGGATTCACTATTCTGGGTGGAATCAAATTGTAGAAATCAAGGAAACATGTAATAACCTAAGATTATGTCTCCTAAAGTTTAGGTACATGTGGCTGTTGAGGGATCTGTTCGTGACTTAAGAAGCTAGAATTGATGGAGATAGTTGAATTGGAAAATGGATAGCCAATCACTGGAAATCAAATGAAACATTTGCAAATTTGAGAAAGTCCCATAATATTTGTGATTATAGACTGTTATTATCATTATTATGATACTTCAAGCCTAGTTAACAAAACGATAAGTTTTGAAGTGGGGCATGCGTATACTATAAAATTTAAATTCGTATGAAATATGAATTATATTAAATTTAAAATATATTAATTCAAATAAATATAGTGGACTAATATAATTGACTTAGTTATTTAAGTTAAATAAATATGAAATTAATTAAAGTTTAATTTTTATTAGACTAATCCATTGATTTGTGCTACAAATGATGAGACCATATTGCTAAGCCGGAATGTCATCTTGTTCTAAAAGTTCAATTTGGTAAAAATGTGTCAAATGACTAGCAGCCAAGTCAAGCAAAGAAGCCAATAGGATCACACCACATGTCAAAATGACACAGCTAGTGAAATCAAAGGCTAATGAAAATATGTCGTGACATATTTTGACCAATTAAATATCGTCACGTCTTATATCTAATTGGCCGAAGGAAGCCTGCCTTCACCACAGTTTCTTTATTTTAGCCCTTGAATTGTATTTGAAAAATAGAATTAGAGAATTCATAGAGATTGCAACACTCACTATTTGAAATCAAATAAAAAATATTTTCTACAATATTTTTGTCTTGATTATTTTTCTCGACTCGAATTTTATTATCTACACGTATTCCATCACATTTTTTATTTATACGCCCTTTAAAAAATATTAATTAGAGTAAATTATTATTTTTGCAAAATTAAGCAACTTTGCATGCGTACTCTTATTTATTACTTAAGAGCACTTACTTCTGCATCATATATTAGTTTTTTTTTTTTTTTGCATCATATAATAACTCTTCGGATAAATAGAAAACACATATATAATCATGCCTTCAT
This sequence comes from Withania somnifera, assembly GCA_039654485.1. Classification (NCBI taxonomy): domain Eukaryota; kingdom Viridiplantae; phylum Streptophyta; class Magnoliopsida; order Solanales; family Solanaceae; genus Withania; species Withania somnifera. The sequence goes on along the minus strand of JBDJHY010163105.1, from coordinate 1,559 downwards.
TTTGTGGAAAGGTTAAAATCATTTTTTACCCCTCAATTTGCTTTAAAAATAAAACTTCCAACTCAATTTTTAACAATAATCAAACTCAAAACCAAGAGAAATAACGACAAATATTTAGAAACAGATAAAATATTAATCAGGTTTGTAATTAATTAATGCTGGATTATTTAAATGACCGATTTTGTTTTATTTGATATTCAGTATTTATAATAAGGACTCAGTTAAATTCAAATTCACTCCCCGGAATTACCATTTTTGAGGAATAAACATTTACTAAGAATAATTTCTTACCAATAACTTTTAAAATCTGATAAATGACTCAAATTTATGGTTCCGTATCACTACCCAGAAATTAAAGATGCGGGATGTCAAGGCCGTTGCAACTTCAAAGGAGGTATTATACTGTAGAGCAGAGAGGATCACTGCATGCATCACCATTCTGTTAACTGTTACCAATGTTGCATATATATCTGATTACATAGTTATATATGCAAAGGAGGCGCTCCATTAATTAATGACCCAATTACGTAAATCTACTCTTATTATGTATCCCAAGGAAAAACTTACTAATATTATATAAGGATAAACTTACTAATATCAAGCAGCTCCTCTTTGCCCTTGATTGCTTCAAACACCAAAATATAAGTCCTAATAATTCCATGTTTTTGGAAGTTAAAAGCACAAATGAAATACTATTTCTTAATGAAGCTTTACTGGTTAATTAGCCTAATGGGATTGCAATGTTTTAAACTAGACTAGCTATATGCCTGTAAGATACTATCATATATATTGGATTTTGGACTTTGGGTAGCTTTGCACTAAGATATCCATTGGACCCAATCCAGCCCGTTTGATGTAAACAAAGATATCACTTTCCAAACTACATTACAAAGTCCAAAAAGAAAATTGGATTCAATTTCTATAAGTTTATGATAACACTTTTCAAAGTAAAAGTGGTTCAAAAAATGTTTATGTCATAGATGTATGTGTTAGTCTATTAAAAAATAATTTAATTATAAATAATGGCTACTGATCTTCTACAAATTTCTAAATAGATTATGCGAGTATTATTGGGCATAAGGGTTGTTCGTTTGATCAAATCGTAAATCAAATTAAATTAATTTAAAAAATAATATTTAATTTAATTTGAAATTTTAAATTTGATACTAGTTTGTTTGATTTTGCTTTTACTTAAAAATGCTGAAATAATAAATTATACATATGCATCTTATAATTAATAAGTAAAATATATATTTTTTTGGTGCATTTTGATTTAGGGGATCTCAAGTCCAACACTTTAGCCCAAATATGTTACTAGTTGCAATTTTTCTAGCAAGCATTTTGAACAATCGTTTTTTTGATGGTTACTTTGGTTAGATCTAATAGTTAGAATCTGTACTTAAACAACAAAAAGTTAAAGGTGCGTTCATTAATAGAAAACTATTTTCAGTTTTTCATCTCTAATTTTCTAAATTTTTCAATTCCAAGAAAATTATGAAAAATCCAGAAAATGCGTTAAAAAGCATACAATTTTCTAGTTTAGAATAATGGAAAACTTG
>JBDJHY010163104.1:0-22262 GCA_039654485.1 Withania somnifera | reverse complement strand
GAAAGTTGACTTTAGTCAACGAGTACTAAATTTAAGGCTCTAAAACACAAAATTTGAGATAATTCTCGACCGAGTTGTCAGGGTTCCGAACTATCGGTCCCAGCAAGTCATAAATGACTTGGGGCAGCTATCGAAACATCCTAGGATGCAAGACACTGCGTATTTATCATAAATGACCTAAAGGGTCATTACATGGTACTAGTAGCTCGGCTTCGTAGAAGTTTTATAGCCTATTTTTTTAGTGTCATTGTTCTAGACTTCTAACTTTAGAATAGTGAAACTTGAGAGTAATTTCCTAGAAAACATTCTTGGAATTAAATTCTAATAGTTCTTCTAGCTTTAGAATGGGGACCTTTGTCTTGTAGGACTTTTAGTTCATGTCCTAGATTTTTCTTTCTTCTTTTGAGTTTTTTTTCTTGAAATTCAGTTCATTAGAGTTAAGGAGTTGACCTAAGTCAGGTTCTTGTGGTCTGAGTGTCGAATAATAAATCTTACACTTCCATCAACTTTAAAATGTTGAATTTGGGTTGGCAGGGTTAATGTACGCATCCAGAGGTGTCCAGACTTATTTTTGGGTTCAGGTTGGATCTTAATTTTCATAGTTCTTTTATATCCCTTCTACTGCAACCTCTATTTTCCTTAAATAACCTCATGGGGCCATTTGGATAGTTTCGATGAGTCTGGAGTATAACTTCCAAGAAATTTGCATATTTGGTTTGTCAAAGTGGAACTCGATTTCCATTCTGAGCCTCTTGTTGAAGTTTTTTGAATTATTATAAAAATATTATAGGAATGACCTACAAATCAGTACTGACCGATAAATCAACCCCTTTGGATGATAAATCAACCACTTATGCCTATTTATGTAACCTCATTTCTAGCTTTTTAGACTCCAAAGTACACTTTAATTCTCTTATTACTTGATAAATTCTCATCTATTTAGTTGGTTCTTGTTGTGGGTTCTTTTTGGAGGCTTCATGACAGATTTTTTAGCATTATTTGGTAACATTTACTAGGTATATTCCTTCAAATTTTCCTTTTTGATTCTTCAAAATAATCTCTCATCGAATGGAGACTAATTTACTACCACTCGTTCGTTGAGCAAGGCTATAAGCATTGGTGAATTTTATTTATTTTTCCAGGCTACAGGGCCCACGGTCACATTTTTAGCCCAAATTTGGAACAAGATATTCCTATAACCATGTATTTTTCTTTTTACTCATCTTGATGCGTAGATTCTTAATTTTTCTAGTTTCGTGTGGTTCTGGGCTCATTCGTGGATTTCTTTCTTTTGGGTGAGCATATAGAGATCGTCTTCGGCACACAGGTACACTACGACTTACTTACTCTTAGATTTGTTATTAGATACGTATATTTATCGTAAATGGTTACCTTAGGGTGGGTTTTCTATCATGTTTCCCCTTGCTAATATTATTTTTACCTGTCCTCTCTTTCTGTCAGCTTTTTTTTCCAATCCTTCTATCTCTTGACTTTGTAGAACCCTTTTGTATGTGTTTCGAAATAAAACTATGTACCGTAGTAATTTTTGTGAGGGTAATAACTTAGTCGTTGAGCTTAGTATCTATCCCTTGATTTTTATTGGTGGCCTAGTAGCAAATCTAGTCTATTGTTGTTTTTCGAGCATGCATTGTGGTTTGGATTGTATTGATGGATTTGGTATTACTTGGGTAATAATGATATTAAAACGAAGTGGTTTGGATTGTATTGATGGATTTGGTATTACTTGGGTAATAATGATATTAAAACTTCGTTTTTCACCAGACTAATACTTGGAAGGCATTTTAATATTTTTATGTACACTTTCCATGACCACTCAGTGGTATGGAGCTATTTTTCATAAATATACCTGAACTAGCTTATCTAATAAAAAAATTGAGATTTGGATACTATATGTATACCTTCTAAGACATCCAGGAAGTAAAAATCTATTTTATCATGATATTGGTAATATTTTTCAAACATTCACCGACGTCTAGGGTTTTCCTTTGTAGAGGCACTTGATATTTACTACGATATCTTATACATGCCGAATTCAAGTTTTTGGTACCCTTTCCCATTTTTCATTCCCTGAGCTAGCCATTTTGAGGTAGTTTTGTGCATGGAATTGGTATCCCTCCACGGTCTCTGCTGGCCCGAGTCTCTATATGGGTCACGACCTGATTTTTCGAATCATGATGACACCTACTATACACCAGTAGGAGGAACAAACCATATATTCCGGAGCTGAAGCGGAGGACTACTATGTCATTTGTGGAGGTTTGTAAAAATAAAGATAATAATGTGCAGAAGTCTTAAAGAATAAAATAAACTACCTAAAATTTTGTATCAGTGTCAAACGAACCACTAAGTATAGAAAGGATAAAACCGAAGTAAGTTTAGTGCAACTGTATCTTTGAAATTCAATGGAGATCAAATCAAATATAAGTCTGAAGAGAAGTGGGAAAAAGCTAGACGACTAGCTCACCTTAAATCTCTGATATGAATAAGATCCGAAAAAGCAACTGCATGTATATCACAAACGGGAACCTGTACTCGGATCTACACATGTGCAAGTGTAGTATGAGTACAGGCTATTAAAGCAACCCGTACACAGTAGGCTTTGAGGGCCCACTGAGCATATAACAATAATAAAAGAAATAATAATGGAGTACAAGAAAGAGGTTCATAGAAGCAAATAGTACAATGCGGAAAACTAGCAACACAAATTCAAATCAAGTGTCACAAAGCTTGATATCGCTAGCTAATCACATAATAAGATTTCAGGAAATAAAGGAAATTGTACTTGTGCCCAATATATGTGAATAAATATACTATAAATAGGAATCAAAGAAGATAGGAGTGGAACATGGTCGGTATACCAGTAACCTCAAATGAAAGGATAAATAATTGAATAAGTGTGTAAGGCACAAATCCCACGTAACATGAAACAACAAGTAACCTATAAGTACAACTAAGCAGTAATATGGATAATAAAGTAAAGCAATTAAATGCTGACACGTCCCCTATAAGGAAGCACACCGTATATAGAAACATCCTCACCCATAGGCATCACCATACTACCAGGGGTGCACTAAAGAAAACAAGTGTAGAAAAGTAAACACACACATGAACATCGTCTGAACCTCACATACCAATTTCAGAACCATAATGAATCACAACTGGCACCTTGTGCCCATATCCACAATATTTGCCGGCACCTTATGCCTCAAATAATTAATATCTATTGGTACCTTATGCCTCAAATCAATCATATCCACTAGCCATACTCGGCAGGTCAAGGTGTACAATGTCGATATATCATTGGGCATCACCACTAATCCTTAATAAATTAGTATCATCACGTTTCCACAATCAGTTGTACCACGTGTGTCAAAAATTGTACTCACTGTCGTACAGTGATAGACTCAAGTCTCAGAACTGTACTCACTGTCGAATGGAATGGGTCTCAAGTCCCAGCATTTATTAGTAAAAAGATATTTTCTAGTGCCAGGATATAAAGCCTGGACTAAAAAAAAAGTGAAAATAGTATTATTTTATACTCAATACAATGTCGAGACTAAAATAGTAAAATTTAATTACTAATATTTTATTGAAGTTTTCTCATTTATTCCTTTATGCCACTATTATCTTTTTCATTAAATCATCGCTAGCCATCATGGCTCATAAATCAGGTAGTGATACTACCCATCCCCAATGCACTCTTATCGGAGCCATATGCTAGTCCTTTCATGTCCTAAATGCAAAATATATCAACAACATATATAAAAAAATATAATATGAATTATCCACATCCTATGCCTTGCACAGGTATCTCTAATCAAATGCTAAGTCTCGGGCCCCATCTTACTCGGGTGCCAAAATATCAATATTGTTATTGAACGAACGAATGAATGGTACAAGGTTACTATACAACCTAGCTACCCAACCCATGGATGATATTTAGTATAATTATTAATTCTATAAGCCCAGAGATAGCCCCAAGGAGCCTACCTATTGTACGACGACAAAGAACTACAATATCACAAATCGTACTCCGATTGACGTCAAACGATATACAAATAATCTGAAACTTCTACTAAAGTGTTCTACATGTTAATATGAGTCTAACATCATTAGGAACCTGTGCTCTAAAATTAAGTACATTCGAGTACAGGAAGGGCTTCAAAAAAGCCTGGATAGATTTGACCCCCAAAGGGGTCAAAGATTTAATCTTCATGACTTAACATTTGAATTATGATGTAATAACGATCCTAGGAACAACGTATATTCATATAATGAAGAATTAATTGAAAATAAATGGGTATGGGATGATTTCATCAATATCAACTATTCGGTCCATTAATGGTGGAAAACTAAGAAATTTAGGAAGAAGAAGAGAGGAAAACTTACCAAAAAACATGTGGAATTGATGGCAAATGATGTCAGGCTCTTTCTTGATCTTTGATTGTTGTTTGGGACATGTGATTTCACTTAGGAACGAAATAAAACAAAGCATCTCTACTAAAATAATTAAGGTAAACTATGCAATAAGTTATATATTGCCAGGCACACTGCATCACGATCATATGATCTAGGCATAATCACGCATAAGGAAGTCATAACGCATCGGGATTGCGATAAGGGAACCACAATCGCGAAAAAGGATTTCCCTGGAACATATCGCAATCATACCAAGGGGGCTACGATTTTAGAGAATGGAACTTTGCTCATCATGATTGCACTAAAGGGACCATGATCGTGCTAAAGGCAGTGGCTGCACCAGTTGCAGGTTTCTGCTGCATTTTCAAACTTTCAAAACGGGAGTTCAGAAATCAAATAAAGACCAAATTGGATAAACAAACTATCCAAATAGCATGGAAAACACATTTTGGAATAAATGGAATCAATGAAATGGAAATCCAAGGTCGTTTACGCAAAATGACCCCTCAAACCAAAAGTACCAAAAAGTGATATTTGCCACCAACACCTTGAAAATTCAAAGACAAGTACAAAAATTATACCAACACCTCCTATAGCCTAAAATTATCATTTCTCAAATGTTGGAAGCGTCAGAATTCCAATCCAACACTCGGAACATTAAAATACCACTCAAGCTCTATTTGAGGCCACCAACTTAGTAAAAATCCATACTTTCACATAAGCTGCAAAAAAAAAAAAAAAAAAAAAAAACTCCAAAACACAAAATTAAGGTCAATCTTGACTTTCTTTCACCTTTCAGAGCTAATGGAACTGTAGGAATTAAATTCTGAGATCATCTTGATGAAAGTTGACTTTGGCCAACGAGTACTTAGTTTTAGGCTCTAGAATAGGCAATTTGAGATAATTTTCAACTAAGTCGCCAGGGATCCAAACTACTGGTCCCAAAAAGTCATAAATGACTTGGGAAAACTATTTAAATTTTCTATAATGCAAAATGTCGCGTATTTATCCTAAATAACCATAAGGTTCATTATAATGTGTAAGGCTCTATACATAACATAGTGAGGGGTATACAAGGGAGAAGTGATATGCGGAGATGTCTCTTATGGGTCCCTTTGTGTCAAAATATCCATAGGAGGGTTCATGAAGACACTTGTTATACTTTCTCAATGCCCCCTTGCATTGTATTCTTCACGCTTAAGTGTACCCTTCGGTCTTATAGGGGAAGTCTCATAAGGGTCTTGGATGACTTTTTGTGTTTGTCGAAGGAATGGGATGTCAGGTAGGTTTTGATTCTTAACTATCTTGTTGTATCTTCCACTGGTAGTATTATCTACTTACCTTCTGTGACTTCTTTCTTATGTTATTATAGTTGTCTATTCATGGTCATCGTGATAGAGCTCCAGGTTCGTGTTGCATGGCATTTAAGTAGATATGGTGACCAATCAATGTTTAGGATAGCCGATTCTCTCTGTTATTATGAGATTTCCTTATTTTTGGCTTAGGGTAGCTCACTTTCTATCCTTTGTCCCTATGGGTTGCTTTGTATTTTGATATCTGATTGTATAGATTATCTACCGCCATAATACAAGGTTTTGGGGGTTGTCTATGTATATACATTTATTTCTTCATCTATTGTACTTTAGTTTCTGCTTCCCTACATATCTTTTCAATTCTTTCTTTCTACTGGTTTGGTTACTCGTCACTTATAGTCGGGGTTGTATCTTGCCTACTGGTGGGATATAGATGCGATCACAACCCAATGTTTTAGGTCGTGACATAGTGGTATTAGAGCTTGGGTTCACTGGTGTCAATGGATGTAGGAGAAAGTGTCCGGCAGAGTCTCCTAGATTAGTACGTAGACACACGTATCCTATATTTGGGAAGCTACATGACACTTTTAGGAAAGATTAACTCTATTAATCCTTCTCATGCATATCATCTTGTCAACTTCGAAAAATATACCTTGGCTCATTCTTTTGTAGTTTGTTCGCACACGTGTCGCATTTGGGAGAGATAATGCTCCCTCGCCCCCATAAGAGCTCCAATTAGGGGCTAAGGTAGAGCTAGAGCCCATTATAAAGCTCGAGGATAGAGATACATAGATTTTTCTTGCCCTGATAGATCTATATCATCCATATTTTCCTATGCCATTAGATGAGGCATTGAGAGGGATGTGGTATTACATGTGTACCATATTTGGCAGAGTTTCGACTTATGTGGCCTAGTCATCATCTCAAGGAGAACCACAGGGTGCCCTAGATCCTTCAGCACAACTTGCACTTGTTAGATAGCTAGTTCCTGCTGCCGTACCTTCTCCTAAGGTGTAGAAAGCTCAAACTTAGCATACTTTTCCAGTTATGACTTCAAAAGATTAGAAGATGCATATTCACTTTACTCACATGGGGCCACCAAGGTTTTTAGGAGATTCTAGATAGGACCCTATGAGTTTCTACATGAGTGTACTGAGAGGTTGTTGACTTTGGTACTGCGAGAGAGAGTCCCACAGAGTAGGTCTTTTGGATATCTGGTTGAGGTATTATCTAAGACTTGGTAGAGAGTATTTAAATAAGGTAGGCTAGCGTAGTCACCTCTAATGAGATGGGATTAATTTGTAGTGGTTTTTATGGCAATGTATGTGCCACAGAGTGTTTGAGAGGGACTTATACTTTAGTTTTTTGGCTTGTAGCAGAGGTCTATGTCAGTCACCAAGTATGAGGCCTACTTCAATGTGCTTTCTAGATATGGGGTTGCTATGATGCCACCAGAGGATGAGCAGGTTCACCATTTTGCAATTGGGTTAACACCATAGCTTCTGATGGAGGTAGAGTTACTACTTGCTAATGGGAAGACATTTTGGGATGTAGTGTATTAGGCCCGTACAATAGAGAGACACCATATCTTATCCCAATAGGGAGACAATAAGAGAAAATGTCATCGGGGAATTACTATGGTACTAAGCTTGAGGATAGATGGTAGGCTAGGCGCAAGACTCAGTAGTAGAAGAAGCAGTCCTTGAAGTTTCAGTTTAGTAGACCAGTACAAACTTCACCATAGCAAACTGATAGATTCTAGGGTAGTCATCTCTCTAGGTGTGCATCTTTGGGGTCTCAAGATTGTTGTGACCAGGTATTACTTTTATTGGTTCAGGTCAGGGTAGGGACCAGGATTTTTATGAATGGGTAGAGTTGGGTCAAGCCATCCGTCCAACAACATAGGGTACATAGCCTCTCTAGACAGTACCTCCACCAGCTAGAGATGGTCAGACAATTACTTAAGCTACCCGTGGTAGGTGTCAGAGTGGCAGAGGATAAGGTCATTAGGGTGTTGATGCCATCAACATTATAATATATCTGATAGAGCCCAGGCAGAGGCTTCTGATACTGTGATCACTTGTATGTTATTTGTTTGATGAAAGCCTACCTTGGCATTATATGATCCTTGTTCTACATATTTCTATGTATTTTTTTATTTTCCCCGAGTTTGATGTGGTTTGTGAGCCTTTACTTTTTCCTATGAGTGTGGCTACTCTTGTAGGAGATTAATTAGTGGTTGATCATGTGTATAGGTATGTGTTTTTACTATACGGGAGTTAGACACTCTATATGTTCTTGTGGCTTTTAATATGATTGAAGTTTGTGTGATATTGGTCATGGATTTTTTATCCCCTCATTGTGTAGTTTTGGATTTCTATTCCAAGACCGTGACCGATCTACCCTCAATAGTGTGGAAGGGTTCTGCTAGTCACTCCCTTATGCGGGTTTAATTCTTGTATTCATGTATATAACTTATAGATGGGGGTTGCTTAGCTTATTTGGCTTTTATTATTATATGAGTTCTTTTCCTACTTCCCCTGAGTCTATACTCATGGTTCGTGATTTCTTAGATGTCTTTCCTGTTGATTTTCCTTACCTCCCACCCTAGTAGGCTATTCATATGGCAATTGAGGTTGAAATGGGAACCAAGCCTAATTCAATTACACCATATAGTATGGCTATGATAATACTCTGGTAGATCAGTATTCAGCTACAAGATTTGGGTTCTAAGGTTTTTATCTACCCCAACATTTCCCACTGGGGTGCTTCTGTGTTGTTTGTTAAAAAGACGGATAGGACTCTAAATATATGAATCGATTATATAGTGATGAACAAGGTTACCATCAAAAACAAGTATCCTCAGTCGCATATGATGATCTCTTCGACCATTTTCAAGGTGCTTAATGTTTTTGTAGATTGACATAAGGTCAAGGTATCACCAGCTGAGGATTTCGGCCGAGGACATCTTAAAGACTGCCTTTCATACTAGATATTTGCATCAATTATTGTTAGCCATATAATTTAGGTTGACTAATCCCTCAACAACTTTTAAGGATCAATGACATTAACTGTTGAGGTTTTTCCTCCTTTCCATGATACTTGATGTTTATTACCTAAAATTGATGAAGTTGCATATTCTTTAAACTGAGGAGTCATAGTTATGAAAATTGAGACATAAGCATAAAATTCTACAAGGTTTGCATAACATTGATGAATTGAAGATACAATAGTGAAGTTTTATGATAACTTCTTAATTGCATAGTGAATTTGAGATACAATAGTGAAGTTTGATGAGTTAGAATGATTTTATAAAGCTTTAGCAAATGCTTTTGAGAAGTATTAAACCATGAAAATAGTAATAAAGTTTTGAAGCATGAATATCATAATATTTTAAGAGTTTATTTTTAAAACTTGAGTGAAATGTCATAATTTATTAACTTTACTTGGTTTTTGAACCTATTTTTGAAGCATTTCTAGGTTGGCTATTTTTGGCTAATTAATTCTAACTAAGAGGAGTATTAGCATTAATGGAGGCACTAATGAAGAAACTGTATGTTTTTGGCCTAGTAAGTGTGAATTTTATAGACTAGTTGGTTCCACTAGGAGAAAAGAGCTTCATACCCTTTGGAAAGTTATGGAGGCCCATCTACATGGGGTAATATGTAGAGTTTATGCTAAGACATGAGGTGTGTTAGTTATCAAAATTTCCAAACGAAGTGAAGTTACAGTTTACAAGTAATGAAGGTGAAAGAAGATTTCTAAATAATGTATAAATTTCTTTATTCAACGTTGTTGAGTCTACATAATTGTATTGAGTTTATTTTATACTATTGAAATTTTCTCTTTTAAACTATCATTGGTTTAAATTTCATATTTTTCTAAATTGAGTTGAATCTTTAAAGTTGAAGTTTTTTAAACTAATATTATTTACCTGTATATTAGTGCTTCTTGGTGCTGAAAGTCAGAGTTAAAACTTTATTCAAGGATTCTTAGTATAATGTATTTATTAGTTTTATTTTATGTTCTTAAAGGTCGAAACTTTTAAACCAAAACTATTTAAAAATGTCTATTATTGCTTAAGTGATTTAAATTGATCATATTGTAACTTGTTCATGCATTGCATAGACATGATTTATTTATTATCGTAGCCTATTGCACCTAATCACATATATAGTACATTTTAGGTGTTGATCCATACTTTTCTATACTATATATAAATCCACAAGCAGATCCTGCAATCCTTTCATACGTTCACGATTGATTGGATTTGCACTCGAAGAGACTAGAAGATTTGGTAAGTCCTTATTGCTTTGAGGAATAATTATGGAGTTTATTTATTCCTAGTTTAGACTAGATATGTTAAATATAGTTTATTCTATTTAAGGACTAGCAAGGGATCTTTTCCTAGTAATCAAATATTTAACGTATAGTGGCTTTCAAAAAGATGTTGAATTAGTGTAAGATATTCAGTTTTCATTTATTGACTTACTTATTTATTGACTTAGGTAAGGTCCCTTCTTATTTGTTTTATTGTTTCTTCTAAGAGTGAGTGATAACACTAAGAATTAATCCAAGGGTCCATCCAAGGCTATTGAGGCAACTTAATGGCTAAGGATGTTGGTCCCGACTAAGGGGTAAGTACGGGGTGTGACACTACAAAAATTGTAGCCCACTTTTTTCTTTTGGCTCAAAATCCAAGTCCACATTCGCGATGAAATTAATGTTTCTTCATCGCATTGAGACACCCCAATCTTGTTCAGGATTGATTGTTAAAATTGTTGTTCACAACTATGATAATTATGGTCACAATCATCACGAGAAATTGTGACCCAAAATTTCCTTTATGCATTCATGATAGGCCATCCATGATCATGAAGGTTTGGCCCAAAATTCTTTCCAGGTTCGCAAAATTCTAGCTGCAATCACAAAGGTCTATGTCTGGTCCTAAATAACAACAGTTCTAGTGGGTTTTAGATCATAAATTCCATAAGTCTCTAACTCTATTACCTCTATAGAGCTCAATTACTATTGTAAATATTGTATATTGATGGTGTGTGCTTTTCGAGATATAAGAAAGCATTTTTTGTTGTTAACTTATTTATTTTCAATACCTCCCTTTATTGATGTTTGCATTAAATTCTTTGATCTTCTCTCTTATTTACATAAATTTTCATTCCTAATTGAGGTCCATTTGAGCTCAAAATTAGAATGACATATGTCGTGAGCTATGCCTTACCTTTCGGTAACTTTAGTTTTATTTTCCAGGCTATAGGCCCAAGAGCTCCTTTTTGGTATAATTTTTTACCTCAAATTTTGTACATCAATATGAATATTATTCTTCTAGTTTATACTTGTATGTTGTGAATTTGATCTTTTGAGTTTTTTGGGTTTTGTTGAGGAGTTTGGTCTTCCTGTTTCTATCTTAGCTATTATTGTCGGCTTATAGATAGGCTACAACTCACTATGCTATATATTGTGATTCTATAGAGTGTATTTATGGTAAATGGCTAGCTATCGAGGTGATTTTATAGGTTGGATGTCCCTTTTGAGTAAATTTTATCGTATTTCTCTAATCATATTCCCTTGCTGGAATATATTTGGTTTCGGGATATTATATCACTGTGTTGCCCGCTCGGAGCGACTCTTGGATCTTAGTTGTGGGGCTGGGTGGTTAGTTATCTATGTTGGGATCTTTAAGTTTTTACTAGATACTTATGGCATGTATTGGCATTATAGAGGTATTATCGGAAACTTGAATTTGTATTGCAATAATGCATATAGATTAGTAACTTGTATTGATGTAGTGATGGCTGGGCGCAATGACTAGAACTTAGTATTGAGTAACCAGTAACTAAGACGGATCATATTGATAGAATTAACCTAAAATTCTTTTCTTATAAACATTACTTCCATAACCACTAGGTGGTATGGAGCTATTTTCTCATATTTGACCAGAATACGATTTTCGTACTTATATGTTCAATCACAAATTTTTCAACTATAACAGGGTCACCTAGGCTTTCTTTTATGATATAAGTAACTTAGGGGAGGGTACTGGTGTTGGTTATTTAGAAAAGGACCGATTTTTGATATTTAGACGGGTTCTCAAGCAGGGCATAACTTTGATATTAAGGAAGGGCCTCCTAGATACACTAAGCGTACCTTTTGATATACCTTTTACTTCCCTCTCTCATTTCTTCCTTATCATTCTTGTTTATACTCTTTGATCTTACAGGGGAAGGCACTTGTGTTCTTGGATAATTAGATGTACCTATTATTTCAGAGGAGTGCAGCCAGGTTAAGTTTGCTTTATGTTTTCTTGTATATTCCCTTTGGCCTTTGGGAGACCATCTGGTATTGAATCTATTTACTCTACTCTTACTATAGTTATTTGATTTCTTGAGAATATCTCTTTACTTTTAATGCCTATATCATTCTTTGTCTCTTATAGTGTTGAATATGGACTGACTTAACCTTAGTGTTTTCCCCTCTTGTACCCCTTCTTAGCTGTTATGTCGTACTAGAGCTCTATGTTTTAATCATTTTACTTCTACTATTACATCCATTTGTAGTTGTAACCTTACTTATACTATAACATAGACTTTCTTTCTTTAGGATACCTCTCACGATTCTATATATATATATATATATACACTTAGCCGTTTCTTTATACCCTCTGTAAGTTTTAACTATGTTTCTTTATGTTTATTTATTATATTTTAGAGTATCAACCTGTTGTTTATTTTTTCACTCTTTACCTTATTTATGCTTTATTTGAGACTAGTCAGTATATTATGCCTACTCGGTACATGTGTTCGGTACTCATACTGTACTTTATAATTCTTTTTTTTATAGTGTACATCTTGTAGGGGTCACCAGAGGAGACGTGATAAGGACATCTAGCTTCTTAGTACCTTAGATATTCTAGTTATCTTCTAGAATCCTGCCTGACCTTCCTCTCCACCTACTACTGCTCTTCCTTGTTTTGTCCACAACAAGACTTTGTATCTAGATTGTAGTCTATTTGGGTTGTATGTATATAAATACTTTTGTACACTCTGTATGTAGACGCTTCTGTAGCTACTGATACGAGGTTATGGACATATTGTGTATGTATTTGACATCCCTTGTCTATTATTTTATTTATAATTATTGTGATAGTTAGTTACAACCCATTTCTTGTCGCTACGGTTATGGGGTAGGATGGAGTACAATTAGGGGATAGTAAACTCCATCATGACTCAAGTTCAGGTTGTGACACCAGATATCCTCATCTTTCCCTTCTATGTCATTTTTAGTATAAAGTGATTTCCTCTCAATTCAACTATTGTCTCCACTTTCATATCCAATATTAGTTTTCATGAGTCTCGACATATGCATTCATTCTATATGAATTCAATCATGCTTATTTCAGTCAAACCAATTTTTATCATTTTCATACTCAAGCCAGCACTCATTCAATTAGTTTCAGTAGTCAGATTCACCTCAGACTCAAACTTTTTCCTTCATTCAAGAATAAATGACCCTAAAAGGGAGATATTGTAATATCCTATACTTAATTCAGGCCCAGAAACCAAATATCGAGCTCAGAAAATAAAATAAAAATTCCTAGGATCCCACAAGTGGAGAAAGAAAATCATGAAGATGAACTTATCATTCGTCCAGTCAACTGTGAAGTCCAAAAAGTACTCTAAAATTTCAACCCCAGTACCATGAGTTGTTCCACAACTCTTATAGTTAGGACAATGAGTCATTTTCTCGACTCATGGTACCTAATTCAAAAATACTGAAAAATTTCCTTTCCATACCACCAGTCACCTCATGACTCGTGATGTTAAAATCATGAGTCCTACTCTGGGATTGTGGGGTTCTAGAAGAAATTCCCCCTATAAGGTTTTAGGGTTGCAACTCCCCCATAAGTCATTATCCTTACTCTACGACTCTTGATGTGAGTCGTGGGGTGGCCTTGCCAGTTTTCCAATCCAAGTTTTCAAGGATAGTTCAATCTATTCTCAATCATTTTAAATAAAAACTATCTCATGTTAGTCTTTAAAATGGGTGATATAAATACACAATCCGTAGTTTATCTCTTATTCTATGTTTTAGAAAATGATTTCATCCATCAGGATCTTTCATTATCTCCTCGATGTTAACCTAGGGTCATCAAAAGGCTTAGAAACCTTAGCAATTTCATTCCAAAGGATTTAATAACATTTGTAGGACTTCAACAATGGTTCCTTTCACCCTCGTGTCTAAAACTCCTACACTTTTAGTATAGTTCAGGATGCATGAAGTTAGGGTTAATCCCATATTATGCTTATTATTTCTATTCAATTATCCCAATATTTTTCCTATTTATTCTATGTTACCATGAGTTTTATGTATTTCTATGATTAAAAGCAAGTACCCATGATTTGAAAAATTGTTATAAGAGAGTGTATGGTTTTCATGCATAATTCACGATTAACCTCAGTTATCGATCAACTTGCAAAATATTGTTGGGTTTATAAGAGAATAAATCTGTTACTGAATTTCCAAACACATGTCCAAATTCAAAACTTTTAAAACTTAAGTGATAGTCATGGATATTAAATTTTGGAAACGACAAAGTAAAAATATATATTTTTAATAATTATGAATAGATTTCATGGTTCTAAGGTACTAAGATATGTTTACACTTTCCCATGCCCAATTTTTAGAAAAGAGCAGTCAACTCTCTTATTTTTTGGAAGTAGAATAGGAACAAAGATGATTTGGGCTTATCACATAAACTGTGCTTCCATTGTAGGATATTAAGGCCTATAAGTCATAATCCCAGATTTAGTGTACTGACCCGTTTGGTCATTTACTTTCATTTAAGTTTCTCTAGTGTTTAGATCTTTGTGTTACCTGCCCCAAGTCAATTATACCTTGCAGGGATCGTTAGATTGGTTCACTGGAAGTTTGATAGCTTGTTATCTTAGTTTTCCTATTTTCAAGGCATAACCTTAAAATGGTGGATCTTGAGAGTGAACTCTCATAAACACACTCAAAATCATATTCTAAAAGTTCTCTCAGCTCTAGAATGCTGACTTTTGTCTAGTTGGACCATAATTTCATGTATCAGGGTTTTTGTTTTAGATCTTGGGTAGGATTTTGGTGATTCGTGCTTCAAATCAAAATTCTAACGCTTCCATAAGCTCCAAAATGTTGATTTTTGGTTAGTTGAGTCGTTAGTTAACTTCCAGAGGTGTCCAGGATCATTTTGGGTGCAATAGTGGAAAGTTAGGAATTTGGTTCTTTTTGTTGGTTTTGGTTTGGGGGATCTTTTTCCGCAAATGACATCCAGTAGTTATTTTGTCTCAAATGACATCCAGTAGTTATTTTGTGGATTCTGGTATGTCCGAAATTTTTTTTTTTCATGCAAGATTCATATTTTGTATCTCTTTCTGACTCCGTTTCAATTTTGAACCCTTATTGGAATATTCATTTGTTGCAAAAAAATTTCACAATCCAACTACTCAGTATGATCGTGCTATTTGGGTGTGATAGCGTTATATCATGCAATAATGTGTTCAAGGATTTTAGGGATTTTGTGCGATCGCACTATTTTTGACTTTGCTATTTGGGCATTTGCACAAGATCGTGGTCAGTTGAAAAACTGCCAGACCTTAAAATTTAAGAAAGATTTCTTACTTTTATTCTTTGCATCTCTTTCTTTTTCTTCACAAAAAATCACTCACAAGCTTGTGCATTGTCGTGAGTACTTCATGGGGTAGAATCCTAGTCTACCCCCTCATTTTTAGGTAAGCTTTCTCTTCTTTCTTCTTTCTTGTTAGACCAAATGGATCTTTAATGGTGTTTTTGTTCTTTGGAAATGGTACTTAATGGATTCATTGTTTATTTTTCATAGTGGGGATGTTGGTAGAGTGTTTATCACTGTTGTGTTACTTTTAATAAACTTCAAGATGTGTAGCATGTTTAATTCTCCATTATTTATTCTTGATATGTTTTGCACTTTTTTCATAAATGTTTATCCAATTAAGGACCCTCCGGTGGTCCAATTGATCTCAAATTCGAACCATAGGTTCATTGAGTTTAGGCCTTCATGTCGGTAATTTATTTTTATTTTTCCTAGCTGTTGGGCAAACAGGCCGATTCTTAGGACGTCCCAAATTGGACTTTGCAATATGGGTGTCATTATTCGTGATTTGATCCCTATATTTGAAATTTGATAGTTTCAGGAAAATTTGGATGTGTTTGGAGTTTTGGGCTACTGTTGTGCACTTCTCGAGGATTCTCGTCAGTGTTTATGTACGCTAGGTTTAGTTTTCTCTAGACTGGGTTATTGTAGAAACTTATGTAGGGAGACTAGTCGTATAAGATGCTTGTGAGGTCCGAAGACGCGTATTAATAATTATTATGTTTACTTTCTTTGGGGATCCTGTGGAGGAATGTAAAGGGTGTTGTTTATATGTGGTTGTCCTGGCCTTGTTGAGGGCGTCCTTAGACCTTATTTTGTTGTGTTGAGACATTATATGACTTGTGAGTGAGTTGAATTCTTAGCTGGTAACTGTTGACCGATCCTAGTCCACTGCTTGCTCCTTTATTATTATGGTTGTGCAACGACCATGCATATTGGAATTGAGCGTATTAAATTAATTAAGGGAGCACCATAGGCCAATGGTAAAAGTTATTAATAAAATTGACTAAAATTGGATTTTTACTAGAATAATAACTAAAAAGGATTTTCTTACTTATATGTAAACTTATTTGACGAGCACCTAGAAGATGGTGCTTTTTCTAGAATATAACTTAAATAAATCTTTAACTATCACGGAAAAATATCTTGGGCATTATTTGAACTGAGGCAAGGCCCCTTAGGGAATAGACCCCGATATGGATTAGGAGGCACAGACCTCAGGGGAGCGGCCACCAATATTGATATTGAGGTGGAGACCTCTTGTGCGAGACCAATGCTATTGATGTTAATGCGTGGACTTCCTGAGAGGGGTACATACTATTAAAATTAAGGCATGGACCTTATAGGACAGGCCCATGCTATTCTTATTGAGGCACGTGGCCCATAGAGTTGATATTAAAGCAGGGCCTCTTAGGGGCCAAACCCTGCTATTGATTGGGGGTGCGGACCCTACTATTGGCACTAAAACACGACCTTCTGGTACGAGATGGTTACATTCTGTTTTACCCCTAGCTCCCCTGTGCATTTATTCTAATCATATTATTTGTACTTTTCAGGCTTAAGGTGATCATTGTGAGTTATGTTGTGTTGTTTTTGCCAACCGAAAGTATGGGGCATCTAGTAGGTTTTTGTGTGTTTCTTTTTTTTGTACTTAGTAGTCTTATTGGGGTCTAGTTTGGTTATTAGTTGTTCCTTACTTTATTTATATTCACTATTATTACTTATTACTTGCAGTTACCATCAACTATCGTATTTGGTTATAGTATACTCAGTTGGAGTTTAGGTACATTTTCTCCAACTGTTTCTAATCCTACGAGATAGTTGATTACTCTTGTACCACAACCGTGCTTAGACTACCTATTTAGTTTTGATACTTCCTTTCTATTAGTGGTAGATAACATCTGCTCTTATTACCTATTTCAATATTTAACATTCTCTTTTATATTGCTTACTTATATTCATTAATCTGTTTTACTTCCTTGCAAATTTTTACATTTATCTTATTATTGCTCGATCGTCCTTTGATGCCTACTAGATACCCATATTTAGTACTCATGCTGCACTTGTGTACCATTTTCATATTGCAACATTATCATGTTGGTAGATATGTTGATCTTAGGAGACTATAGTGAGCTTTGACGTTCAAGCCGATTATGGCTTCCTTGTTGCTATAGCATGCTCTATTTTGTTCATGGAAAGCCTTTCATAGTACTATTTCATAGGAGTTGTATATATTTCTCTTTTGGATACTCTGTTTAGCAGCTCCTTATGCCAGTGACACCAGGTTTTCAAATTTAGGTTGTATATATTCTTTTTTGCTTTCGTTGTTGTATATTTTTATCCACGTTATTATTCTGTTCTTGTTTGTTTTGAGTATTATGGACCATTGCGAGTATCTCTAGGCTATAGGGATAGGCCTGTCTAAATAGGGTTGTAGACGCCATCATGCTCCTATTATTAGATCATGACACTTAATGGATCCACTAGGATATATATCAGGCTATATGCCTTTGAAGGCTATGGGTGCCCTCTATAAAATAGGGTTTAATATTGATTCCATGGCTTCTCACATGGTTTCATCTTATTTAAAAAATCTTCCACTCATGTTCAACTTTTAGTCAGATTTACAAATACGCAAACTAATTGTTTACCAACTTTACTTTATTTGTGAAGTCGGTCTTTAACTTAAATTTATATCTTTATTTCGTAGTTGTTGACATAATACTATTTATCAGGATTGCATATATTTACTCTAGAATAGTTTACCAAAGATTGATGTTACTCCAGATTTATGTTCAGTATAGTACTTTCTTAGCTCAACATCAGTTCATGTATCCATGTTGTATTGCATTCTTACCTTCCACATACTAACACATACTTTCTGTATTACATTATACCATAATATGGATCAATTTATCCATCCATGAACTAAAAGTTAATCATATAGTTGCATCCCTGACAATAGTGGCGATTCCTCATGATCTAGGGACCAAGATTCTTAAGATATTATTATACTTCTAGATTATTTATTTTTATTTTCTTCTTTATTTTATCTAGCTAGAGACTTGTCCTAACAATTTACAAGATAAGATTGTAGTATGGTCACATATCTGATTTACTCAATATGCAGAGTTGTTTTATCTCAAGTTGTTCATAGCTTCCACTCATTTTTATGTTGTTTTTGGAGCATGGCATATCTAAGTGTACATCTGGGACACTAGGTTGTTCTAAATTCTATATCCCATCTAGGGTATAGACTCGGACATGAAGAACTTGATATCAGAGCCAATTTCAAGTTTCCTAGGAATTTCTGAAATCTAAAGTTTAGTGAAGTCTTCTTTATGGGTGTGAAGTGTGTCACAATTTTTATGTACATGATATAGACCGTTTAGGAATTTTTTTACCTTCTTTTGTGTCTTATTTCGTGCGATGGAGTTTAACTATAAGAGATCTCTTCTAACTTTTGTTTTACATATTTATAGATCATGCCTCAAAGAAGAACTCCATCATGAACACCAGTTCATACGGAACCTACCTATCAAGATCACAATAAGAATCATAATTAGGATCTACCAGCTCCTAAATCTTATCCGAACAATATTATTCTTTCTGAGTTCAGGAATGCCATCCAATTGCATGAACAACCTATCATAGCTCAGTCTCAGTAGTAACAGCCCTCTGTTCCACTAGCAACCCCAATACTAGTATAACCAGAGTGCATTATCTGTAAAACTCCAACAAAATTTTGTCTAAGCTAAAGCCTTATTTGAGAAATTTCATAAAATTCTAGAACTGTCTGTTTCTCATGTGCTGAATCATAGAATAGAAAGGATTCCACGAATCGTGAAACTATTCATGGTAAACCAACAACTGAGTCCTTCAATTTTCCTAAAACATAAATTTTTTCTAAGTGTTGGAAGAGTTTCATAAGTCATGAACTATGGAGCCCGATTAATGTCTAGTTTGGGGCATATTTTTATTGATGACTCTACGGTCCGTCAAGTGACTCTACGGTCCATCAAGTGACTTAACGGACTATTAAGTGACCCATCAAACATCCCAGTTCCCTATTTTAATACCATTTTCCTATGGACTTTTTGGTCGTTACCCACTCTTTAATGATTTTTTTTATGTCATTTTAGTCTTAAAATCTACTACTATAAAAGCCTAAACTTAATTACTTTTTATTTATTCACTAAAAATCTAGCAAATAGAGAAAATTACTGATCTTTTCACCAAAGAGCAAAGACTAGGGTTCCAAGGCTAGGTCTACTTCTCTAATTTTCAAGTACCAAATTCTCCAAGTCTCAAGTGAAAAATTCTCCAAGTTTAAGGTATGCGGATTTATGATCCAGGGAATCCTTCCACCCTTGTGCGCCAACCCTAAATTTTCATATAGGATATTTCTAGGATTATTAAATTTCAATCCCCATATGGTGAATTTCTTTATTTTTATGTTTTCCTTGATAATATTAAGTAATTTTCATGAAATCTCGCATTATTATATCATGGTTCATGCTTACATTTAATTGTAGTCATGATTTGGTTAAATCATGATTTAAACTTGTTCTAAATTTTAAAACCTTAACTCAGTTGATTCATGAAAAGGTTCTAAGTCAAATTGTTGGATTCGGGAAGCTTTTCAAGTATTTCCCTATGTTTTAGACCATATGATTTTACTAAAACAAGAAAAAATTTATTAAGTTAGCCCAAAGAATCCATGACATGTTATTTGATTATTTTACTCATATATTGTTTTAAACTGGATAGTTTAGGAGTATTGGTACATTTTGGGAGTAGTATAACACCGAGATAATTAGGGTGAACGATCCTATCCTATAAATATGTTTCTTACCATAAAATGAGATACTGACTAAAAGGCATTAGTATGACAGATGACTTAATAAGATCGACTAGGTTACTTGTTTGGTATTGAGCCCATGGCAGGGTAAGGTAGTCCCTTTAGCTAGTAGTTTGTTGAATTCTATAGATTCTCACATGGTCTTATATATCAGATATAGAACCTCCCACAAAGGGTTAGGTGTCATTATTTGGATTTCTTATTTAGAATTTAAAATGTAGTATGTTTCTTGCACTGTCAGAATTATAGAACTTTTTTCTTGAGCAAACGATTTTAAAACTATAATTGTACAACTCATTTATGGTCCACTTGTACATATATTTATCGTGTTGATATTACCTTCTATTGATTCCCGTCCTACTTACTCATTATATTCGATCTACTAATCGTATACTCTTTTGCTGCATAATTTCATATGTAAGTCAAGCTAGCTATCCTCACACTCAAAGTTGACCAGATCTACTATCATTAGTTTTCTAGAGAGTTAGTGAGTTCCAATGGATTGTGAACATCTCTTTTATGGTTTATTTCTATTAGAGAAGATTATTCAATTTCATACACATATTTATATTCATTCTAAGGTTAGTTGGGGACTTGTCCTAGAAGCCCAGTATTTCAGTACTTAGAGGCATTCAAACAATTGATATAGTGGCATTGACTTGGAGTTTTC
Source organism: Withania somnifera (assembly GCA_039654485.1). Taxonomy (NCBI): domain Eukaryota; kingdom Viridiplantae; phylum Streptophyta; class Magnoliopsida; order Solanales; family Solanaceae; genus Withania; species Withania somnifera. The sequence goes on along the minus strand of JBDJHY010163104.1, from coordinate 1,293 downwards.
CTTATTATTCAGTGTTTATGTTTTGATAAGTAAGATATAGATTTACATATTATTATTATTCTATGATTCTTCTCATGAGTGAGTTATTAGAGCTACGTATGATCTAAGGGTTCATCATTGGTTGATGAGGTAACTTAGTAGGTAAGGATGCCTTGTTGCACCCAGGAGATGACTCCAAGCATTACAAAGTAAGTATAAGAGCTTACGGTTTCAGAGATTCCAAGGATTTATGAAAGCCGACATAAGGTAGAGTCTCTTTTATGTGTGTGAATCACACCACACTTATAACTGAGAGTCTGCTACACTTTTAGAAATTTCCCTATTATTTCTAGTCTTATTTCGTTCTTGGAGTTTCATTCTAACACTCTTTTATGAATCATGATTTATAAGTTTCAAATCATTCCTTCATGAAGACAACTAACCCATCATGTTGGGAATCAAAGTTAAAGTTAGCAAAATCAGGCTCCACTATTTCCTGAACCTCAAGATATCATCAATTCCAAATTTTGTAATATCATGCACTTGATGTGCAGACTCGGTAGTAGGTAGCAGCTCCATCTGTTCAGCCAGTTGTTCAAGACATCGGTGCGTCCAGAGTTAAAGACTTTTTCAGAATGCATCCCCTAAATTGCCATGGCTCTAAAGTAGATGGCGACCTAGAAAGGTTTATTGAAATTTCAAGAAGGTGTGTGACATTGTGTGGGTAGCAGGGGTCGATGACCAGTTAATTAGACATTTAGATAATAAATCAGCACCTGTTAGTGGTTTCTAGATTCTAGGAGAATCTAATTTATTGGCCAGGTGGCCGATAAATCAGTACCTGCTCCTTTTTCCAGTATTTAGGGGGGATGTTGATTTAGCAACACTTTATCTGATTTATCGGTACCCACGCTTCTTTCCAGTGCTCAAGAGGTACCGATTTATCTGTGCAAGTGATCAATAAATTGGTATCTGAGGCATATTTCATCATTTTTCAACCTATTTTTGGCTTATTATTTCATCGATATTTTCTCTCATTCTCTCTAAACGTTTTGTGCGATTTGCATTGGAAACTTTTCAAAACTCCATAGAAAAGTTTCTTGAAGATTCCATACATCTTACTCATCTTCGGTAAGTAATCTCATGAATTTAATTCCATAAAAATTGGGGTTTTTCCTCCATTGATACCCTAGTCATGATTTCATATCTTTTTTCTAAAGTTGTGGGGTAAATCCTTGTTCGTTAGGGCTAGTTTACTTCGTAGTAATCTTTCCTTTTCAAATATCATTATAAAATTCCATAAAGATCAAATCA
>JBDJHY010163094.1:769-12548 GCA_039654485.1 Withania somnifera | reverse complement strand
GAATTAGAGATGCTTGCTACAATTGCGGAAGGAAAGGGCACTTTGCAAAAGATTGCAAGTTACCAACTTCTTCCAAACCCTTTTATGATCGGAATGATCGGAGCAAGAAGAAGGAGGTCCTTGTTATAACTTAGAGTGATGATGAGGTTGAAGAAGAGGAAGTCAACCTAGATCCCATGGCAAAGAGAACTTACTCAAGTGATGAAGAAAATGAGGTAATATTCTCTACCCTTAATGATTTAATCATCAATGATATGTTTGAAATGATTATCTAGATGATGATAATATGATTAATGATGGATTGTATGATGCCTATATTCTATTATAAAAAGATTTTGATAAAGTAATAAAAATGAATAAGAGTCTAAAAAGGACTAATAAGAAATTCGAACATAAAAATGGAGTTTTGAATGAGAAAGTAAATGACCTTAGTAAACTTTCCCCTTGTAATAGGGATGTGTTGGTTACTCCTAGTCTTAAAGAAGTAATTATGACTTACTTGCATAATAATTGCTTAAGTAAACAAAAAGAATTGACTAGTGAGATTAGTAGACTTAAGAGTGAATTCTCTTACGTCATTGGAAAGTTTACAAGTGGTAAAGAAAAATTTGAAGAATAATTGTCTTTAAAAAAATACTCTATGTCTAAACATGGAATTGGTTGTGATCCATATGAAAGAGATTCTTCTTTAATAACTAAATTTACTAAAAGAAAAAATGTTGATTCTTTTTGCACACATGATTTGCCTACTTGTGCTAAATGTTTGAAGGTAGGACACAATGCTTCTTTGTGTAAATCTTTAAGAAGGACTATCAAGGTGAAGAAGATATGGGTTACTAAAGGCACCATTCTTCCTAACCAAGCTCATATGACTAACTCAAGAGGACCCAAAGTTTTTTGGGTACCAATAAAAAGAAAATCCATTAATTTTTTAGGTGAAAGCAAGAAGGTAAGTACCAACTAGTGTTTGGTATGTGGATAGTGGATGCTCAAGGCACATGAGTGGCGATAAAAGTCTCTCTGTAGAGATCAAGAAAAAAAATCAAGGCTATGTCACATTTGGAGATAATAATAAAGGTAAAATCATTGGTATTGGTAAAGTGGGTAAGGAACTCTTGCCAACCATTGACAATATCTTGTTGGTTGATGGATTGAAACATAATTTACTAAGTGTTTCTAAATTATGTGACATGGATTTTGATGTTAAATTTGAATCATCTCATTGTCTTGTTAGGAAGGAAGATAAAATTTTCTTTGTTTCTTTGAGACATGGGAATACTTATGTCGTCAATTTGCATGATGATTCTTCTTTCAATGAAAAATGCTTAGTTTCTTTAGAAAAAATGCATTTTTGTGGCATATAAAACTAGGTCATGCACCATTGCCCTTAATCTCCAAACTTGCAAAAAATGATGTAGTTAGAGGATTACCTAAGATCAAATATTCTAAAGAGAACTTGTGTGAACCATGTATTAAATGAAAACATGCTAGAGGTTCTTTCAAAGCTAAGAAAGAAATTTCAACTTCAAGAATTCTTGAACTTGTGCATATAGATTTGATTGGTCCCTCTAGACATGTTAATCTAAGTGGTAAATTATATGTATTGGTTATTGTTGATGACTTCTCTAGATTTACTTGGGTAAGATTTTTTACAAATAAAAATTATGCCTTTAATGAGTTTGCTAAGTGGTTTAGATTGGTTCAAAATAAAAAAAACTTGTCAATCATTGCTATTATAACCGATCATGGAGGAGAATTTGAATGCAAGCCATTCGAAGACCTATGTGACAAATATGGAGTTGAGCACAACTTATCGGTACCTAGGACTCCTCAACAAAATGGCATAGTCAAAAGGAAAAACCAAGGCCTAGAAGAGATGTGTAGAACGATTCTCAATGAGTATGATCTACCAAAGTACTTTTGGATGGAAGACATGAACACCGCTTGCTATATAATCAATAGAGTGCATCTTAGAAGAGACAAACTCAAAACACCATATGAGTTATGGAAAGGTAAGAAGCCTAACATCTCTTACTTTCATCCATTTGGTTTCAAGGTGTTTGTCTTGAATAATTGCAAGGATAATCTAGGTAAATTTGATGCAAAATTGGACATAGGAATATTAATAGGATATTTTACATATAGTAAGACTTATAGAGTATTTAATAGGACTAAGGTTGAGAAGAATCTATACATGTTAAATTTGATGATTTAATTTCACCCCCAAGAAAGGTGTTTGTTGATGATGATGTAGGTGGAGCAAATAAGGAGAAAGCTATTCATGATCTTCAAAAGAGCTTGGATGAGATGAAAGTGGAAGACACTTCCACTAAAAAGGAAAAAAAAGTTGAAGTCATTGAAGAGGCCAACACTTCACTTCCAAAAGACTGGGCTAGAGTCAAAGATCACCCCATAGATCAAGTGATTGGAATATTGGTGAAGGAATTAAAACATGAAGATCTTTGATTGATTTCTAAAGAAACTTTTCCTATATATCGCTTGTGGAACCAAAAAATCCTTGATGGATAATTGTTGGGTTGTTGCTATGCAAGAAGAACTCAACCAATTCAAGCGAAACCATGTATCGAATTTGGTTCCTCCTCCAATACAGAAAACAATCGTTGGAGTCAAATGGGTAAATAAGATCAAATATGATGAAAATGACAATCCGATAAAGAAAAAATCAAGATTGGTAGCTCAAGGTTATAATCAAGAAGAGGGTCTTGATTATGAAGAAACCTTTGCTCCTGTTGCAAGATTAGAGGCAATTCATCTTCTATGTGCCTTTGCCTCTCACAAAAGAATCAAGATCCAAAAAATTGATATGAAGAGTTCCTTCTTAAATGGCGTAATTCAAGAAGAAGTATATGTGAATATACCTCCAAGCTTTGAAGATCATGAAAAGACAAATCACATATACAAACTCAACAAAGTACTCTATGAACTCAAGCAAGAACCTCGAGCATGGTATGAGAGGTTAAGTAATCTTCTAACTCAACATGGTTATGTTAGAGGTCATATTGATAATACTTTGTTTATTAAGATATTGGATGATAAAATGCTATTTGGAAAATATATGTTGATGATATTGTATTTGGTGCTACTAACACTTCTATGTGCAAAGAATTTATTGATTTAATGAAGGGTGAATTTGAGATGAGCATGACGGGGAAGCTAAAGTTCTTCCTTGGAATTTAAATCAAGCAACTTGAAGATGGAATTTTTATCCATCAAACGAAGTATACTAAGGAGTTTCTAAACAAGTTCGATATGGAGAATTATAATCCAATGGTCACCCCAATGTCGTCACCTCTAAAATTGGATAAAGATAAGAAAGGAAAACCGGTGGATCAAAAACTCTATAGAGTTATGATTGGTTCCCTTCTATGTATAATCGCTTCTAGACCAGACATAATATTTTCTACTTGCTTATGTTGTAGATTTCAATTTTGTCCAAAAGAATCACATTTAATAGCATGTAAAAGAATATTTAGATATCTTGTTAATAAAGTTGGCTATGGTTTGTTGTATCCATCTTGTTTGGATTTTAAATTAGTTTTATATAGTGATGCAGATTATGAAGGATGAAAATTAGATTAAAAAAAAGCACCTCCGGAGCATGTCATTTCTTAGGTGCATCATTGATCTTTTGGGCTAGCAAGAAACAAACTAGTATTGCCACTTCCACTGCTGAATCTGAATATGTGGTTGCGGGAAGCTTTTGCTCTCAAGTGTTGTGGATCAAAAATCAATTGCTTGACTATGGCATTAATGTGAAAAATGTGCCTATCTATTGCGATAACACTAGTTCCATAAATCTAAGCAAGAATCCCATCTTACATAGTAGAACCAAACATATAGATTAGACACCATTTCATATGTGATCATGTTAAAAAAAGTGACATTTATTTGCATTTTTTGCCCACACATGATCAATTGGCTGATATATTTACCAAACCTTTGAAAGAAGAAAGTTTTAATTCAATTAAATTAAGGCTTGGTATGTGTGACACTAGTGGCTTTGATTGATATTGTTAATATGATATATACATGCATATGTGCTGTATTTTTCATACATTCATAAATAACAAAATGATCCAAATGAGTCCAGTAATACCATCTTAGCTTATGACGATACTTGGAATAGTCTTGAGATTAAGCTAGAGAAAATTTGGTACTGGAAGATGTTTGGTCGACTAAAACATGACTTTAGTTGAGTAACAAGGTGTCAAAAAATATTTCTATAATTTGGTTAGTCGATTAAGGATTGAAATTGGTTGGGTAAACTGATGTTCATTTAATTCCCTAGAAAGTATTTTGGTCGACTAAAAGAAGATATTGGTCGAGTAAACTTGAAAGTTGGTCGAGTAACAGGTAGGCTTGGTTGACTACACTGAGGTTTCCAATAGGAGTGAAATAACCGACTGGTTGAGTAAAAGGAAACATTGGTTGAGTAAAAACAAATTTTGGTCGACTAATATCCTGATTGGTCGAGTAACAGGCTACGAAAATAGCCTATAAACCGGTCAAAACCCTCTTTTCATCCCATTTCTCTCATTCTCTGAAGACCCCTCTGTCTTAAAAAAACTCCCTTCTCAAGAAAAATCCATACCCATCAAAAATCCATCCACATAAACACTAACCTTCATCCCTAAACATATTCCAAACACTTAATTTATCCAAAAATACCAAAAATCAACTCAAATCCTCAAACCCTCTTTCAAATACCTAAAAGCCAAAATTTTAAAATCCCTCTTCCAAAAATGCCTAGGATGAAGTCTGTTGCTTACAAAACCAAGAAATAAAGGAAGAAGAAGAAGAAGAGTATGAACCTATTCTTGAAACTATGAGAAGAAAGAAAAGGAAAATTTTGGGTGGATCCTCTAGGGCTCCTCAAGAACAAGGAGGAGATGGTGATGAAACCCCTTTGGAACCAAGATTCTGCAACTTGGATGCTCAAGAAGTATATCATAAGGTATTAAAGAAAGGATTCTTTATGTCTCATGAGATTTCATTGGGTCTCTATTATTTCTACTAAATTTGGGGAATTGTTTGATGAAATAAAAGGGATGGGAATATATGATCTGCTTGGGTTTAATGAAGTTATTTATAAAGACTTGGTTAGAGAATTTTATGCCAACTAAAGGTTGTCAAAAATTCCAAAGAGGAGGGTAGTGTCCTTCGGACATGGGTGAAAGGGAGATCGATTGTTGTCTCGGAGGCGAGACTTTGAAGTTGTTTGGATTGATTCAGGAAGGAATTAGGTCAATGGGATCTAATAAAGACACAAAGAATCAACAGAGATAGATAGTGATAGTGAGGATACAAGGGATGATTGAGATGACTATGACTCAATATCGGGAGATAGGTTTATGCGAGAAAATCTAACCATAGTAAGAGTGGGTAGGGTTGGGATGACTATGACTCACTATCGGGAGATAGGTTTGTGTAAGAAAATATAACCGTAGTAAGAGCGGGTGGGGATGTAAAAATAGATGCTATGGATTTATTTGGAAAGCTGAGGATCCTTCATTATGCAATAAATAGAAACATTTATCCAAAGAAGGATTTCATCAATTATGTAACGTAGTTGGATAAGGAAATCCTATAGCATATTTCAAAAGGGAGGCAAATCAATTTTGCCTATTTGATGATAAAAATGATGAAGAAAAAGTTCTTGAGTCTCCATAGTGCAAAGGAATCAAGGAAACCAAGCAACACGGAATGCCTTATGGTCCACACATCACGAAGATCCTAAGAGCTAACAATGTGCCAGTAGGAGGTGAACATTGCCTTCGTTTTCCGTACAACTGGAGAGTCACTCCCGTAAACCTAACCAAAATAAAATTAGTTAAGACTCTAAATAGGGGCTGGTTGTATGCTCCACATGTGAGGAGAGATGAGGACTGACTAGCAGAAGAAGATGTGGTTCTTCCTTCTCTCATTGATCGTGAACATGCCTCTAGTAGGAGTAGTAGGCGTCATGGTGGTGAGCGAACTTCAAGAATAAGCAATGCATATCAAGAAGATTGGCTTGAATTAAAAAATAAAGTTGGGGAGTTGAAAACAAAAGTGAGTGCTTTGGATAAAGTGCTGGAAACGATCTCCGGAGTTATGCACAAGATTTGGAATAAAATGAGTTGCACCTCTCAAACCTCCGCCATTCCTCCTTTTCGTAGTGATAGCTTTCGATGGTCACTCTTTGGATCAACATGTCACGAAAATCATCCTCATTTTTCTTTGCTAACATTAAGTACTTATTGTTTTAATTTCATCCTTTGTAATGTTTGTTTTTCTTCTAATGTTGTTGGATGAATTTTATTTTTAGATATATCATGAATGATTTCTATTATATATGGATGATTATTGAAAATTGGCTAATAACTATTGTTTTGATAATGAAAAAAAGGGGAAAAAGGATAATGTATAACGCTTTAATGTAAAATGGACTTGATAGGATAACTGGATTTGATAAGAAAGGATAAGTGGATTTGATAAGATAAGAATGTATAATGAAAGACTTGTTTTTGATTTTTTTTTTCTTTCTCCATCCATTATATATAAGCATTATAAAGGAAGAAAAAGAATTTGACAAACTTAATTATTTATGGATTTAAATTTTCATGAAGCATTTAGTTGGTTTCGAATCATACAAAGGGAGAGAAAGATTAATTTTCATATACACTTTCTAAGGATTAGTTTTGATTTCAAAATTGTGAAACTAGTAGTTCTATACATATATCTCACTCTATTGGAACTAACCTCATTGACAAGGATAATTAACCTTGATCAAACTTTTTATTGAGTTGTATGCAAGGTCTTAGGGGAAGACATCAAATCTTTCCTTAAAATTTTTTTCATCATCAAAAAAGGGAAATTGTTGGACCAAGGGTGGTTCACAAGTTGTCCCTTTATGTTTTAATTGATGACTAAACCATTAAGATAAAGATTTAATGTTAACAAAGTTCTTACAAATGCAAAAATGAGTTCAAGAAAGGTATCATAATCAAACAACTACTTTGGAACGTCAAAGGACTTATAAAAGGCATTCCGGCGACTCTACTTGGTGTATTGGTTAACAAAAGGATATGTGTTAGTCGACCAAGCACCAGAGTTAGTTGACTAATAGACTAAACAGTTGAAGCACTGAACACCCCTCTTAGTCGACCAAACCAAGGCGTTGGTCGACCAATGATAAAGCAGTATACCTACTTGTTAATTCTTAGTCGACCAAAATGAAGTGTTGGTCGACCAATCGAAGGTGAAATTTAGTACATAAATTCTCCAATGGCTAGTTTTGAACATAAATCATGGATATCAATTGGAAGACTCAATCAAATATTTTGGTGAATTATTAGTTGAGTAAAAGTTTGTGTTAGTCGAGTAAACAAAGAACAGTAGACACTGGAAAACGACTAGTAGACCAAGGATAAGTGGTAGTCAACCAAAATAGAGCATTAGTCAACCAAGGCTAAATGTTGGTTGACCAAACTGGGTGTCAGAAGCACTTAATGCTGCATTTATTGAGGTCTAATAGCTATAATTACTCTCACAACAGCCACAACGACTAGAACAAGTATAAATACACATCAAAGATAAGAGAAAATCATCTTTGAACAACTCCTAACACTTTGTGTCAATATTCTCTTAAGATCAAAGCCTTCTATACTCATCAACCTAAAGTACAAAGTTCTTGTGCTTCATTTCTTATATTGAATCTTTGTACCACTTACTCTTAAATATTTTTCTGAGTTGTAAAAATTTGTAGTGAGTGTTGAAAGTTGGGAAACTTAAAGATAGTTTTCAACTCAAGTGTGAAGGGTCTTTCTTTAACCAAGAATCAAGAAGCTGTAAAAGTTATGACTTGACTTGAAAGTGATTGTACCTTTGTTTGTGATAGTGGAAAGCCTAAGTTGAAAAGAACTTAGGTAGTGAATGTAGGCAAGAGTTTGGACGAACGACTCTAAATTTCTTGTGTTCTTGCATTTCCATTTTTGTTCTCTTGTATAAGCTAAAAAGATTCCATAAAAAAGCCATCACTCTATTCAAATCCCCCTTTCTAGTGTGGATAATCTACTCAACATTTATATTACACCATAATAAAACATCACATATCTTATTCCCTAATATTTTCATATGATTTAGATTTCTCTTTAACTCTTTCTCATATATGGATTTAGCACATCTTCAAAAGAAATTTGTCCTTTCAATGCCTTGCCAATCCTTGGACTAGTTGGCTAGAATGTATCTAGCATATTTTTTATTTTTTGCATTCGGTAAAAAATCTTTAAGTGACCTATTGTGATTGTTAGAAAACATTTAAATACATTAGGCTACATAAGTATAATATAGTTAAGTAAAGAGAAAATGTAAAGAAATAAGAGATAGAATAAATTACCTTTTGCATACTAGTAATTATTGCCAATTTTGATCTATCTCCAAGCTCAAGATAATTCCTCAAAAGTGAGAGAAATCATCTATAAGTAAGGTCTTTTTAACTTCAATTATTGCTTAGGCCAATGGTTCTTCCATCAGTAAAAACTGCCGCAAGTAATTGGCTTTTTGAAACACCTTTCAGAAAGCAACCATCAAAATTAATACATCTTCTACAGCCAGCTTTAAATGCTTTCTTTAATGCATCAAAACAGATATAAAATGATTGAAATTATTTTCTTCCAACTTCAAAGATTTCTTTACTAAGCCAACATGTGCTTCCTGAATATATCCTAAAAATCTTATCACTGTTATTCAATATTTTTTTGAACTCCTCCACAAGATTATCTGTGATATGTTGCAACAAAATATTTCTCTCTTCTTTTGCCACAAGTCCTCCAAAAACACTCTTTCAGTTGAAAAACTCTAACGTCAGGCTCAAAAATAGTTTTGTTCTTATACCTCTCTAACAAATACTTTGAATTAACCAATATGTTTTTTGTTGTACCATTGCACTTGTGCACAAAAATATATCTTTTCCCCAAAAAATTTCCTATTCTAGAATCATGACTTCTAGACAATAATCATGGACAACCATCTATATATTTCATATTTACTCCAGTTGGTTCATTAATATACTTGCCCAACTCTACATGTTCTTAGACTGTATATCTAGTATAGATTTTTTAAACTCTGTAATATTTTCAAAAGTAATATAAACCTCCCAAATTATTAACTGACAATTAATATCAAAGGCAATCCTATGTTTAACTCTTTTTTCTCTTCTTGCTTTTCTTTCTTTTTTAATAGGTAGTTGAACCCTATCTTCCTTGTCAACATCATCATCAATGTCTATTTTAAAGTTAATAACTTCATCAGAATCAAACTATGGTTCATCACCACCTATATTATCCTCGAGAGTAATTATTTTCTTGGGTAAATACTTATCATATCCTAAATCTACTTATTTTTCCCCTAACTTACCTCCTTCAGGTCTAGGTCCCCTTTTATTTTTTTATTTATTTTTTAATTTTAGCTTATTCTTCTTCTTTAATTTAGCAACCTTTTCTTCTGCTCTCAAAATTTTGACTTCCTCGTGAACATCACTATCATATTGATCTTCACCTTCATCAAACAAATTTGTATTGTTAGATTTTTCACTATCTTCATTTTTACTTTCCCAATTAGATGGACTTAAAGGAACACCTGATGCAACAGTAGCAGTATAAGTCCCAGCTAAGTTTTTCCCGTTATAAGTCACATCTAAGTTATCTGAAGTAGAAGCCCTATTGAAGTCCACCCTAGCATCAATATCAATAAAATCATCATCCAAGTCTTTCCCAACATCACCAATAGATTCACCCAAGTCCTTTCCGACACCAGCAACTCCACCCAAGTGCTCTACAACAAGTTCTTGAGGTTGTGCAACCTCTTCATACCTCTCTTCAAATTTCAAATTTTCACTATCCTCAAATATTTGACTAGACTCACTGCCCACATGGCTTACATATTCAAATAAATGAGGGATCATAGTAGGTTCATCAACCAATTGGGTCACATTGAGTTCAATAATAACACCATATTTTAGTTGGGTTAAAATATCCAAAATGTCCACATCATTTGTAAATTTTACTAAGTAATGAGCTCTAGGTGGTCTAATATAAATACTGAATGAGGAGCAATTATATTTAATTTTTTTAGCATAACCAACAAACTCGAAGTAAGAGAATTTATCAACATCTGCATCAAAGCAATCTGTAAAAATATCTCTAGTATATTTAATATTGGTATTTTATTGTAATTTACCTTCATGGTGAAACCTCAAGTAATATACACAAAGTCAATCATCGTTACACTGAAAATATAGAAATACAATATTAAGTCAGAAAATTCTAATATTTGGGTAAAAAAACCATAAACCCAAATTTCAAGAATTCAAAATGATATACAAATCTGGGTAGCCCTAATGTTTTTCTATAAAGACCACAAAGTTGAAAATTATCTCTATAATATAATGAATCAACTTACATTTCTGGTCAGAGTTTGGGTTTTTTTTTGGGAGAAGTCGATCAATTTGTCTAAGAAACTTGAAACGCTTTGACTTGTTTGGGGGTATTTGTTTAGTGTGGATCGGGTTTTAATTTGGATGGTGGGTGGGTTAGAAATATGTTATATCCATTTAATTCATTAATAACATGGACGAATTAAAACACGAGTGCCTTTACAATACTCAGCCTTAGTAAATTTTCCTTTAAAGTTGTTAAGGGAGGTATATAGTTGCTTGTAATATTAAAGTGCTAAACTAAGTTTTGTTGCCAAGTATAGAGGAAAATTTATGCCTTTTCTCAAAAGATTGACTAATCGCAACATTTATCAAGTAAAAGAAAAACTTATTTCACAAATGAATTGGTTAAATATAAATTATTTTTCTGCAAAAATAATTTTTTGAAATGCTATTTTAACAAATTATCATTTGACAATTTGACGAACAGACTCATAATTTTATCACCAATTATTTGAAGGAGCGGATAGGAAATTGATTGACAATGATGGTCATTATTCTAAAAAAACCAAAGTGCTTTAATTACACTTACCTTCCCTTAGTTTTTCATAATTAAGAAGAGCTTACGATTGGTTTCAAGATTTGACATTGCATAAATAGAACCAAAAGTATGTTTGCTTTTATATAATCTATATTTTGCTTCGTCTCTTCAATCTTTTTGTCTAACTCTTGTTGCTTCAATTACTAATAGTTTTTCATTGGATGACGACGAAAATGATATCCTTCGTATAATTTTATAAGTAAGGTAGGGAGAGAATAAGATATATGTAATTTTTCTTTTAGCATAGAGGTTGTTTACAAAGACTCTCGACTCATACGAAGCAATAATAGTGCTCTTCCTATCACATTTTATTTAGCACCTTTCTTTTTTAGTCAATTTTAAAAAGAATGTAACCTTATTATAATTAGAAACAATTTAAATTTAAAGTTTTTATTTTATCCTTAATGAAATAATTTGCAGACACATAAATATCTATGAATTGTTTTAGACCACAAGTTTTTTTAAAAAAAAGAATCTTAAATTTTGTTTCAAGTCAAAGGGTGACATATAAAATGAAACATAGGAAGTAATATATATATTGAAGAATAGGAAACTGTGCATGGTTTCTAAATAATATTATTAAGATTAGTCCCTTCTCTCTCCAACATAAAATTCGAAAAATACTCGACTACCTATTATCTTTTATCATAATCCTCAATTTTATACCGTCTTATTTATGGTTGTGTCCTTGGTAAACTGAAGTTATGTCAATTATCGTCTAATCACCTTCCCCTAGTTCTTTA